>CM021105.1:298633504-298935890 GCA_007115665.2 Sequoiadendron giganteum | reverse complement strand
CCCCCTTAAGATGAGCAATAGTGCAACTACAAACAAATGCAAGAAAGCAAAGGTAACTACAATGCAAGAAGGCAAACATGGATCCCGACAACTAGGCCAGATCAGGTACCCAAATACAACCAAATCTCTGTAAAGAGGAGAAATAGAGAAACCCTCATGGGAAAAAGCTCTACTCTAAAAAGAGATGCAAAAAGCCAAGAAGAACATCACTAAAGCAGAAGAAGCTGCAAAGAACTGACGAAAGATGACTGCTATGGTGCTAAAGAACCTCCATTGAAGATGGAAGATCCCTTCCAAGGTGAAACCAAGGAAGAATTAGCATGAACAATATAATAACCTCCCCATAATGTTGAACTAGGAGAGCCTGACAGATCCACTAAAATGGTGTGAAACAACCTGTAGTGCATGAGGAAGAAGAAACAACATCTGAAAGTGCACAAGAAAGCACTTGCATTGAAAAAGTGGTGTGCAAAACAAAGCACACATGCATGAGCCTGGAATCATATGTATCCATGGTCGTCATGGAAGGACACTCACCGGACAAAGGTGTGATGGCAAACAAAGACAAACTACACAACCCCCCATGGTATGGATTCACTGTCGTCGTGGAGGGACACTCATCGGACAAAGATGTGATGGCAAAACAAAGGCAAACTACACAACCCCTCATGGTATGGATTCACTGTCGTCATGGAGGGACACTCACCTGACAAAGATGTGATGGCAAAACAAAGGAAAACTACACAACCCCTCATGGCACTTTATAATAATAGTGCAAGTACAAAATATGGCACAACCTTATGTGCAAAATCCCCAAAAAAGCATGTATAATAGTGTGGAACTTTATCTCAATGCATTTACATAAAAGATATTGCTTACAAATGATGCTCAAAATGTCCAAAAAGGATAAAGCTAGAAATACATGAAGAACAGCCAAAAACAAAGCATCCCATGCAAACAAAAAGTTTCCAAGAGTAAATATGTCCAAGTAATCCACCAAAGTGTGAAAACACAAATAACTAAATAAAATATACCTAGAGTGAAATCTGGAAATATTGCATAGATGAAATTGAAGATCTCTGAAATACGGTTCCAATGCCATTGAGATTGCGAGAAACAGAGAAACTGATCAAAAGTTATGAGCTTGGGACTGAAAAAATCCCCTTTGTCTTCAACTGGTTGTAGAATGTACCAATAGAAGAAAAAAGTTATGAGACCCACACCACTGGAAAGATGAGAAAACCAGCTTTCCGATGATATCTCGTTTGCCAAAAAACGATATCGTATGCCCAAGTTACGACCTCTGGAAGAAATCAGATCCAAAGAGGGAAAAAACCAACACTTGGTTAAATTTGACGGTCATATGGCCGTTGCAGCAAAAAGGCTGGCTTAAATTTGACAGCCAACCAACCATCACCGTAAAAGTGCGATTGAGCTTATTTTGGAAAAAAAAATCTTTTTTAAATAAAAAATAAATAAATTTTTTTTTACGAAGTGTATTTTTTTTATATAAAAATAATAATTAAAAAAAATTGAAAAAAGGCCGACGGCCTTGTACCGCCGACTCACTGCACAGGTACACTGCGCAGTACCACATAGGTACACTACGCAAGACCACATAGTTAGGCCTAGGCAAGCCTTTAAAAGGCTCACTTCAATTTTGATTTTTTTTTAAAAAATTATAAAAAAAAATACATTTACAACAATTTTTTTTGCAATAAAAAAATTTCGGACAAAAAATTTCCGAAAATATGCGGAAAAAAAAAATCCGAAAAAAAAACTTACTAGGCAGGTGAACGACCGTACGACCGTATTGCAAAAAAAAATTTGCCTCAAATTTTGACTTTTTCCAAAATGGACGAATGAATAGACGATTTAGGGGTTTTGGACCGCTGTGGATGCAATGGCGAAGTCCATTTGAGCTGAAAATGCTTCAAAATTGTAAGTATGCCCTGGATCAAGAAAACAAACCCCAAACCCTTGAAGCTCCAAAAATCTGCAAAACAAGAACAGGAAGCTGTATGGAGTGTGAGCTCATTACCATATAGGGAGTTGAGAAAATACAACTTCACAAACCCCGAAGATCACCTGCATGCAAATAACCTGTCACAAAAGAAGAGATGGAGACAAACAAGCAAGGGTTCTCTGAAAACTGAAAATATATATATCAGAGAGAATGAGAGAATGAATTGATATGAAATACAATGGGATCAATCCTTATAAAAAGGAGATCATGCAAACCCTAATAAAACCCTAATAGAAGAAGCCCTAATAGGAAAACATTTAATAATTAATATAATTATTAAATGTCACTTTATGCAAACTAACGTGAAATCTTAAGAAGGGAATAAAGGTAACTTAATCAACATAATTAAGTTAAAACCTTTACTTTAACAATGCATAAACACATCAGGATTAAGGCTTGGAATATTTGTGTATGATCATGCAAAGTTAGCTCTCTACTCTTTCAAGAATGCTGCTAGTTTTTTTAGTTATTCATCCAATAGGGATTTAGTATAGAAAGTGATCTTGGGTGCTTCTTTTGTTCCCACATTGACTGGAGTGGCCTTTTTTGCTAGCACTGATGACTTTTCGGGATGCATTACACTAAGGGGGAGATTAAATCCCTCATCCTTGGGTGCCTTAGAGAGTTTTTCACCCTTAGATATGTCCTTTATTTTTACTGTTTTAGGATCAGAGAGTGCCACAGTGTGGTTTTCACTGAAGGATCTACATGTTAGTTTCATTTCATCAATTTCGCGACTGAAGGATTCAATTGTCTCCCCATAGTATTCCCCTATGTATAGCTCTATGTCAAAACCTAATTTTTGATCTACCCATGATAGGTTGTCATAGAGTTCCATGAATTTTGAGATCACTCCATCATTTTTGAATAAATCAAGAATTGGTGGTCCTTGTTGATCCATGTCAATAAGTTACTAGTATACTAGGTATAGTTTAGTTGGCTGATTGGTTGGAGAAAATGATGTAATGGATATCATGAAGAGGGATTTATTTTCAAATAGGTCATCAAAATCAAGGGGGAAGTCATCTAAGGTCATATCACATGGTTTAGGTAACCAAGAGGAAGCCTCAACCCATTTAGCAAAAGTACCTTTGCCAATAAGGGTGACCTTGCTAGTAGTACAACCTAGACCAAGATTCTTTAAGTGTTTCTCAACAATGATAGGTTCTAGCAAGCCATTTTCATTTTATCCTAGCTTCTCATTCTTTTTATAACCCCATGCCTTCATTAGCTACAAGCCTTTATTTTTATTTTCCATGGGAAGAAAAAGTATAGGTCATTCATCCTAATAGAGAAGTTTAGAGACATCCTCCTCATTGATATCTTCTTGATTTAGATCCCCCCACTTGGTGAAGGTAGTAGCTACTGTCTTGATTGTTTTGGGCTCTTTGGTGCTAGATACGGGTTTCCCATGAGATTTGGGAGAAAGAGGTAGCTCTCCTCAGACAAAGTTATCTTTTAGTAGCTTATAGTTTCCACAACCATCATCTTGGATTACTTCTTTGATGTCAGGAATATTCTTCATAATGGATGTTTGCATTTATGAGGTAGATGCAAGGGATGATGGATCAAAAAAGGAGGTAGGTGTGGGTGTAGGCCCTTCACCATTTTTAGGCACTTCGGGTATCTTATAGAACTTGGCCTCAAGATTCTTGCAGTAGTAAAAAGGCTTAGGATCTCCATGGATGGTAATTTCTTTTCCCTTGAAAGGAAAATTGACACATTGATGATAGGTCGAGGTGAGAACTTTTAAGGCATGGATCCATGGTTGACCAAGCAGGATGTTGTATGCAAGATCAAGATCTAGCACTTGGCATGTAGTTTCTACAATGATAGGTCTTAATTGGATTGGTAGTGCAATTATGCCTTGGGATATCCGCTCTTGGTCATCATATGATCTGATGGTCATACTCTTTTCTTTCTCAATAATATCTTCTAAGCAGCCCAAGTCTTTGATCAACTTAAGGTTGCAAATATTCAAACCAGCACCTCCATCTACTAAAACTCTTTTAACCTTTTTCTTATACAAAAGACCTCAAGGTGTAAAAAACGATTATGAGATGGTTGTGATGGTAGGTCTTGTTCTAAGAAAGTGATAAGGTGATCAATAATATGTCCTACCATAGCTTGAAACTGATTTGTATCAATATCCTCGAGGACAGATGAATCGAATAAATATTTCTCTAAGATTTCCCTATGTACATGGGATAGTATTAATAGTTCCAAGATTGATATCTATGTTGGGGTCTTCTAAAGCTGATCTACGATATTATACTTGTTGGTATTTGATGTTGGAAAAGTAGGTTGTACCCTAGACTGAGATGAGACTCCTTGGATAGTGATCCATCCACATCATTTGGTGACTCCACAGTCTGCACTAGGTCCTTTGATGATGACGAAAATGATGATGTTACCAAAAGAAGCAACCACATTTGAATAGCTATGTTGCACGTTAATGTAATCCTTAGCTTTCTTGGTGTCATTTCCTTTGCTATGATATGGCATAGGGTTCTTGTATATCTTAAGATCTTGGTTACCAGCTAGTACCTCAACAAATATGGTGTCATTCTCTATGAGGTCTTGGATTATATTCTTGAGTCTCATGCAATTTTCCATTTTGTGCCCTTTGATTTTGTGAGAGTCACAAAGATCATTTTCGTTGTACCGAGATGGTTTCTCTAGTGGTTCTTGGTAGTTTTCAAAGTTGGGAAATGTTATCATATTTTACTCTACCAACTTTCTTCATGACCGTTTCAATACGTTCCAATAACTATGTGTACTTGCGCTTGGGATGGTTGTTCCTATTGGTAGTTCATCTTTCTTGAACCTCGATATTGTTGATTTAATTGTTCTCAAGGGGTGTTTTTTGTTGCACAATTGGTTGAATGTTCGCAAATTGATTATTGTTGGGTCTAGGAGCGCTTAGGACCACCTTAGCATCTACCACACCATCATTTGTTACATTCTTGTTTTTAGCCCAAACACGAGGCTTGTCATTGGAACTAGTTCATGGTTGGTTGTAAGCTTTACTATTTCCCTATGAGATTAGAGTGCATTCAATGTTAAGAGATTGAGGGGCAAGATCATCATAAGATGTTATGCACTATATTTTCAAGTGGAAAGAGATATCGAGATCTAGATTTTCTATGATGATTCCCACTTGTTGTTCATCGGGAAGAGTCCATTTTCTCTTACTAGCTTTTTGTCTCCATTGTTGCAAGAAATTGGCGAATGATTCTCCTTTGGTTTGTTTGAGAGTGTACACTCTTCTAGACTAATTTCCATGTCAAGGTTGAAGGAGAAGTCATCAATGAATTTATCAGTGATTTCTTGAAAAAAATTGATGTCAGGAAACAGATGAGAAAACCAATCCATAGTAGGACCTGTTACAATTCGGGGGAAGAGGTGCATTAGATAAGAATCATTGTAGGCCACCTCCATACATATGATGTTGAATTATTTGACATGGTCCATGGGACTCCTTCTCCCTTTGTATTTATAAAATTTGGGGATTTCAAATCCAAGAGGGAATGGCACCATTGCGATGTTTCGGTCAAATGGATAAGGACATAGATTTTGTGTATGGGGAGTTTTGTCTTGCCCATTCGAAGGTCTTTAATTTCTTGGGATAGCGCCGTAAATTGCAAGGCTAGATTGTCCTACAAGTTTGGTGGAGGAATATATGATGGCATGATGGATGAGTTGTATATGGGATTCTGATATGATTATGTGTTGTATGGGTTGTATGGTGGAGTGGGGTTATGTGAAGGTGATTGAGGTGTTGATGTATATGTTCCTAGCGTGTTTGTATTGATGATGTTCTATTGAGGATTATAGTAGGAGATTTTGTGTTGTTGTTGTTGCTGATGTAGGGCATACTGTTGAGCTAGTAAGGATTGATGTTGTTGTTGCACCACTAGGGTTTCTTGTTGGGATTTTTGTTGTTGTTATGTTGTGAGGGCTTGCTATTGGGCCTAATTTTGTTACTATGACATGAAGGATTATTGGTGGGCCTAATTTTGTTGTTGCACCATGAGGGCTTGTTTTTGGGCTTGATGTTGTTGCTATGATACTAAGGATGCTTGATAATCTTGTTGTTGTTGTGTTGCTAAGGATGCTTGATAATGGTGTAGTCACAATAGGAGGGTCCTCGAAGAGAACAATCTAGACCATGCAGCAAGAGTAACACAACATAAGAAACAAAGAATATGGAGGCAAATGCAGATATAAACATGCTTATTATTAGAAATCTCGATTACATATCCAGGCTTATAGGTTTGGCACACAGGCCTGATTACAACATGCTCAAAATACAATGCCCATACATGTGAGAAAAAATCCTACAGATCAAACTTTATATATATATTATTCTACTTCATTATGATTCGCTACTATCCTAATGATTTGTTACAAGTTTTATATCACATCCGTGAGTCACGAAACATCCATGTTGGCCAGAGATACTTATAATCTCTGATGGTGAAAATGTAATGTGTGCAAGAACAAGTTGGCCTCAAATCTGAAATTTGTCCATGGTAGATGTGTATGATGAAGTGTGGACCTAAGTGTAAGGTCGGGGACACTCCATAGAGAAAATATAAACACATCGTGAGGATCCGCAAGCAATGGGTGAGATCCACGATCGATCCAACTAGCTGTTAGGGTTTGAAATTATTTTGGGGCCAATTCCAAAAATTGTCACTTAATCCAAAAGCAATCACTTGCCAGAAAAAGATCCAATCGAGCTAAAAGATTGGAATAAGGCCAATGAATATTTCTACGATGAAACCATAGGTATGCATGATCTGGTGAGAAAATAGGAAGAAACACCGGATCTACCAACTCGAACAAGAAAAAAAAAAGAAAAAAATTGAAGGGAAATATTTTTGGTTGATGCAAGATTGCCAAGAACCAAGGATTCTCCTACATCAAATAAGCTTGTTGTTCTTGTTACATTTTTTGTTGTTGCTATTTTTGTGTGGCTAAGGCTTATTTTTTCTATTTTTATTGTTGGATGGCTTGTTGATAAGCTTGTTGTGATTTTTTTAAGGCTAAGGTATGCTTTTTAAATGTAGGACCAATTGGTTGTTGAGACCCTTGTGATGGATTTTGGGCATTCATGTTTTGGATGAGTTGTGAGTTGGTGATGAGAGGTTGGGAGTACCCTCGGTTTAAAATTCCTTGTAAGATGGTGGATTGAGGTGGGGGAATGTAGGTTTGAGGTCCCATTTGATTTAATCTAGTGAAGGGAACCGTGGGGAAAGATGAGGATGTTTCATTAGATTTTATAATGGTAATGACATATTAAGACCTTGAGTCCATTGATTGAAAGGATTCCCTTGATCGATGTTTGGGGGATTTTCTTGTGCTTGGGATTTGGTCAAGGTCTTTCCTTGATTGATGGGGTCCATAACCAAGGTTTTGTTTTGATTTGGGTTGATGATAGATGGGTTGGATGTTTCTTGTGATTCCAGTGGTATAGATGAACCCATGGGAGGATTGAGTAAATATGTCCCCATTTGCATTGATGGTTGACTTTGTGATATAGTATTTCCATGCCCTTGTGTATTATCTTGAGACACTTGGTCCATACTACTTTGTGTGTTGGTGGGAATACTTGTGGTACTCATGGATGTGGGTGAATATGGGTGTCCGTGATAGGTGGAGGTTGTGGTGGAGTAATGAAGGTCAAGAGGTTTATGTAGCTATTTCAGAATTTTTGGGATAGGAGGAGAACTAAAGGTAGGTGTCCAAGTGTTTGTTGGAAGTGGAGGATTGGTATCGAGGGTACCCACAAGTGTACTACTTTCAAATGGAAGAGTTAGACCAATGTCCTTGGCAAGGCCAACAACAAGATTAGGACTAGATGCTTGATTTATCCCTAATGGTGGAGTTGTGAAGCCTTGTGCCAAATTGATGGGGAAATATGAGCTATGTTTTCAAAGGCTTGGTGTTCCATGATTTCCTCCCTAGTAATCTCAAAGAATTTTTTGTGATGTCCTCTATCTCATATGGTCCTATCAAAGATTATGGTTGTTGTGATGGGGTGACTTGACTTCTTGGATCAAATTCTAGAGGATTTGTATCACTTGAGGTAAATGTGACTCTGGTTTCCTCCATGATTCTCTTGCATTGTGATCTTGTCTTTACCATAAATTTTGGGTCACTGATGGGAGATTTGTGTTGATATTTGTAATGTTTGAACTCTTTAGTTGACTTAAATATATATAAAAGGGATGCCCTAATTCTTTTTGGAGAAATGATGATAATGGGGGATGGAACGATGGGTGATATGGAAAGTGATCATTGTAATCATTTTGGAACAACATTTTTGACTTCAGTTTGATGTTTTGATGTTAGGATAAAAGATGTTTATGAACTTCAAAATCTTTAGGGTAGACTCGTGACCTTCAATATAAACTAGTCCAAAGATGATAACTAGCTTAGCTAGGTGCATGGAAAAGGATACATTTCACATAAAGTGTAGCCAAGTTAGGGGTTGGTTTGATAGATGTTGAAGTCAAAAAGTGTTGGTGTATTCCAAAGTCTTGCAAAGTTTGGTGAAGTGAAGGATGAAATTTGATGAAGGGGTGGATGAAATTTTTGACCCAATGTTGACTTATAATGAACCTTTGTTTTCCAAGACCAAGGTAGTCAGAATGATACTAGACCTCTAAAATGTTCCAATCCTAAAGACCCAATGTTGACTTAGATGAGAGGATAGATGGGGATGTTTGAACCTATTTGGTTCCTCCTATCTTGAGCATAAAAGTTCCTTAAAAAGAGGTAATGATTGTGATAAAGTATTGAGCTCCACTTCCTACTAAACTGTGAACTACGATACCTATGACTGCAATGATGGGAAATAGATTTTCCCTTACGGTTTTTGATTGTGTGATGGATCATTTAGAGGAGTTCAGTATCATGAAAAATACTAGGGTTTTGACTCCAAAATAATGCATACAATTCTAGACTGTACCTTGAAGCGTGTCTATAAATTTTTTCTACCAACTTGTCTTTATTCTTGTGAAGTGCTAAAAGGTGTTTCTTGAGAGATTTTGGTTTAAGATGTATGAGTTTAAAATGACAACCTGTAGACCTTATTTTGAGGATTTTGATTTTGTGTGAGATCATTACATAAGAAGAAGATATTTATTGCCATGTGGGGGGTAGTAATATGGGCCTCCTAGCCAAAATATCATCTCTTTGTTCTTCTTTATCTAAGATGGTTGCAACAATTTTCCACTGAGTAGATGTTTCCTTGGTTTCAAAAGTGAATCTTCTCAAACTATTAATGATATATGTTTGTTCTCCCTCAATGAATTCAAAGTTCGGTTGAATGATAGCACTTGTAAGGTTGGGTTGTTGAATGAGAGTGATTGGTCTCTGTATACACCTAAAATTGGTCTGGAGAATTCCGATTAATTAAATACAAATTATTTGATAAATTATCCTAATTTCCGCTACTGTTTGAATAAATAGAAATATTTATTTATATAGTTCACATTCACATTCGCATTTAAATTCTTCTCATTTTAAATTAAATAAACAAAATCAAATACTTTGTTTGTTTTAATTATCAAATCCCTATTTTATTCTATCACATCAATCTTAAATTAATTAAATAAAGATTAAATGCTTTATTGATTAATTGCCATATTCTTCTGTTTAATTTAATAAACAACTTTTATAGTTCGTTTTATTAAATTATTTATTCCTCTTTGGCTAATTTAAATAGATCAAAAATATTTGAATAAAGGCATAAGGAATATTCCATCCATATTTCCTCAAAATCAAATTATATATCCTATGTCTAATTTATGTCAAAAATATGTCCAAATTAATTGATTGAAACTTCACGAGAAGTTTTGGAGACAAATTGGAGACAAATTCCAAATTCTTCTCTCAATCCTCCTCCATCAATCTTTCCTCTTCTCTTGCCTGGTGTTTTCAGGGGTAGAGACAATCTCCAAATTTCTCTCAATCTCCTCCATCTTTCACCATTCAATCCTCCAGATTGAATCCAAGCCTCTCTTTTCCATCTCTGTGCATTTCTACAGCTAGGAAATCTATAGATAAAGCCTCATTAAACTAAGAAAAAGATCCCCAGGTTATCAAGTTTACTCTGTATAATTTCACCAAGCATCCAACATTCAAGCATCCAAGCATCCAGCATTCAAGCATCCAAGCATCCAACATTCAAACATCCAACATCAATTTTTCATATCATGGCTGCCTCCTGTAGCTTTTTTTGTCAATTTTCATATCAATTCATATTACATTAGTTTCATTTATTCATATACACATTATCAGCATCCTTCTCGTTCTTTGAATTGTCATTTTAACAATCATAGTGCTCACAAGATCTGAGAGCCACAATGATTTAATAAATCTTTTGAGATAGAGAGCAATACGATGCTTTCAATAGATTATTGTTTTGAATTAGTTCAATTTGTTTGATCTTTGATATAATTTTGTATTAAGAAGTGTTTTAGTACTTTACACCTTATTCACACTTACAATTTGGCACCCACCGTGGGGCATTAACCCCAATTTTATCATTTTTCTAAAAAGTGTCAAGCAGGTTTTCGGTGTGTTTTGTTTCAACGCTTTCGTCAAATACTATAGCGCAGCCATGGAAAACTACAACCCTTCTATGCTTTGTTTCAGTGCTTTCATGTTACTACAGTGCATCCATCAAAAATTTCAGTGCTTCCATGACTTGTTTCAGCGCATCAGTGATTTAGCGCTTCTGTGGCAAAATTTGGTGCTTCAGTGTCCTGTTTCGGTGCTTTCGAGTTATAGCGCATCAGGTAAAATTTATAGTGCTTTGGTGGACTATTTTGGTGCTTTTTTAAAATCAGTCTAGATCCGACGCGACCCGAGCCAGATTTTAATTTTTTTCACAATTGGACTAAAATTTATCAATCCTAGGATAGTCACTTCTGGTTTCTAAAATGTATCAATCCTAGGGTAGCCACTTTTTGTTTTCTTAAGGCAAATTTATCAATCCTAGGGTAGTCATCACATTTTTGCAGTATAATTTAAAAAGAACATCATGATTTTTGTGAAGCAACACCTTCACATAGATTAGAAAATTGTCTTTTTGGGCTTAAAATAGAACAACTTATATGTTGTGCTTGTGGTGATTAGGCTTATCCTCTCCCCTTAACTAGGTGATCAAAGCGCCAGATTCACTTTTACTTCATGCTATTTACGCTTTATTAAATCCTTTAGAAGGCTTGTTGTAGTGAGAAAAAGTACTCACCCTACGGGAATGACCTAAGTGGGAACGCCTAAAGCCAAGGATTCCAACCCACTATAATAAAAATGCAAGTTTTTGATGAAAGTCCAACTTGACAGTAGTGAGCAAGAGAACCATCCCCAAAATATTTGTTCTAAAGATTGGGAGGTCTCCTAAGGGATTTTATCAATTGCCACACTGCACGGAAGCCCTATCTACGAACCATAGAGTAGTGTCCCGTTGAGTCAATATCCAAACATTGTCATACTCACAGTGCAAGGGGAGGGAAGAATCTGCCCCCAAGACATTCACCATATAATTGCCAAGGATCGTTTTCTCAGAGGATGAGAAATCCAAATCTGAGTACGCACCTAGAAACGACAAAAACATGGGCACCCTCTAGGGGGTGACACGGCTGTGTGCGTCAACGGAATTTCAAGATGTGGGTTGTGAGTATAACAATGACCTATTTGTCCTTAAGTGTGATTCTATCTGATTTGTGTACATTTTTCAAAGCAACCAATAAAAATCAATAAGAACCATTCGTGGTTCTTGAACATACATGATCTATTCAGTTTAAAACAATTATCTCACAATTGCTTGTTGTGTTTTCTCAAAAATCATGAAATCAGATTAAAGATCATCCTGAAAGCAAACAAGTCAAAAGCAAAATCAAAAATTTTATGATTCGAAAGTGGAAGTCCACCATGTTTGTCAAGAGAACAATCAAAATCACCAAACCCAAGAAACCTCTTAGTTATTAGGATAATTTGAGGAGAAGATATTTTCTTTATCAAAATCGAAAGATATTTTTACAACATAGAACCTTCATCCAGAGATATCACGATTTTGCTAGGGGTCACACTTTAGATTATGTAGTAGAACCACTCTATTCATGAGCCTTCTTTCAAAGGAGAGCTCTCACATAGTTTCACAACCGTGGTTAATGCATACGTTAGTCTTATTTTCTGAAACCCATGATAGAGTATGCCACAAGGCCAGATCAAATTTTACAATAGAGAGTCTTAAAAGTCTTGTTTTTAGCTCTCTGGAAAACCTATTTCAGCACTTTGGGTCACTATTTTAGCGCTTCTATGAAATAGCATTTTTGGGCACTATTTTAGCAATTATAGTCTTTATTTTAGCGCTTTCATTAAATAGCGCTTTCATCATTTTTTTCAGCGCTTTCGGGCCTTGTTTCAGCACTTCTATCAAGATAGTGCTTCCATCGCCTGTTTCAGCGCTTCGGGACTTTGTTCTAGCATTTCTGTGAAATAGCGTCTCTGTCCTCTATTTTAGCGCTTTCAAAACAGAGAGTTCAAAAATCATACCAGTCAGTTTGTCTGTCATTTATCCATAGTTTCGACTAGAACACAAGTTTCCTTTTATTAGAATCACTGTCTTAAAAACCGAAATCAAAAAGTTTTATACAAATTTACAACCTTATCAATTGAAACAAGGTCTTGCAAATCAGAAGTGTCAAAATCAAATACACAATCAAATTACTACACTGAAGTTTCATTATTAGGATACTATCATCCTTTATCATGAAACCAAGTATAGTAATCAAATTTTTAACTTAATCTTATCAATAAGATTAGTCATCTTATTTGACTTTGTTAAAAGTTCAATTGACATTTTTTTCAGCATAGAAGATCAACATTTCAGAAGAAAGCTTAAAAATTTGTATGCCAATCTTCACTAGGTCCCAAAAATAGAGACTCTTAGAGAAAGAACTTGAAACATCCCAAACAATGGCAAAGGAAAATCCTTGGAACAATCTGAACCAAAGCGATGAGAACGAAATAACTCTAGAGGATATTCAAACAGCTCAACAAGATCCCAAATTCCATAAATTTATGGAAAAGATTTTAGAACAAGATATGGAGAAGTATCTTTTGATGTTGGCTGAATCAGGTGCCATAATTCCCAAGGACTTTAATGTAAATCGTCTGAAGGAAGCACCTAGAACAAGTGAGACTGAAAAACTACAACCCACACAAACAATAGATCCAGTTGTTGCTTTGACATCCCAAATGTAAATGTTACAACAACAGATACAGGATATGATGAAAGGGATTACCAAAAGATATGTGATACAGGAAATTTTTCCTTATCCTTTCAATGCAACAGTCGACGTAATACCTTTTCCAAGACACTACGAATTCCCAAAGTATGACAAGTACAATGGAAGAATGGATCCAATAGATCGTATCTGATAATTCAAAATAATGAGCCTTGAGTTTTCCCAAGAGGAAACTTACCTAATGAGGTTATTCCCAGGAATTTTGGGAGGTACATGTATGGAATGGTTCTCAAAACTACAACCAAGTATCAGGACCTTTGAGGAACTTGTCAACAAGTTGATCTCCCAGTATTCATTTAACATCCAACATGATATTACAATAAAGGATCTTTACAACCTAAAACAAAACAAAGGGGACATGTTCTTGTCTTTTCTACAAATATGGCAATGATTGTTTGCCATATATCCTCGATCCATTCCTGAGGAAGAAAAAATGGAGTTGTTCATTGACAACTTGATAGAGGAAATGAGTTATACACTTGAATTACAATGTCCTCCCACATTCGAAAAAATAATAGAAAATGGTCTTAAAATTGAAGAAGCATTAGTCAAAAGAGGAGTTATCAAGCATTTCAATGATAAAACAAATAACACAAGTAACTCCTCCAATCAATACTCAAGCAATGTCAAGCCGAAATTTTGGCAAATGAATCAAAACACGACTACAAATGAGACAACAAATGATTCCCAAAATGTCAAACCAGTTTTTAACTTAACAGTATCTACATCAAAGAATCAAAACAATGATCAAATTGTCAAGTCAAATATCATGCAAAGCAACGAGATCGTAAAAACACAGTCATATCAAAAACCATCAAATCGGTGTAGGTTCACACCTTTAGGCCAAACAATAGAATCAGCAATGAAAGAATTAGTCACTAGTGGCCTTATCACTGCACGAGAAGCCAGATTCTGGGATCCAAAGGTCAAACCACCATGGTGGAATGACGCAAATTATTGCAACTTCCATAATAAAAAAGGTCACAAAACCAACGATTGTATGGATTTGAAGCAC
Source organism: Sequoiadendron giganteum (assembly GCA_007115665.2). Classification (NCBI taxonomy): domain Eukaryota; kingdom Viridiplantae; phylum Streptophyta; class Pinopsida; order Cupressales; family Cupressaceae; genus Sequoiadendron; species Sequoiadendron giganteum. The sequence continues at coordinate 298,921,519 of CM021105.1, read as the reverse complement.
GCAGAACAAGATTTGATTGACAACAAAAAAAATATAAGTCGAGGGACCCCAAAACAATAACGATCATTCAGCCTTTAAAGACCCTTTGCCAAACTATGACAAAGGAGCGTCATCATCTTCAAACATAAAAGGTAAGAAAATCAATCATGTCTATGAAAAAATGATCCTTTGTCTATCTGAAGTAGAGAGTGATCATACAATTGGTCCTAACGTTGATGAAAACAAAACCCACAACACTACCCCTTTGGATTTGCTCCCGAGCATTCAAAATTCTGAAAATCAAATCAACGTCTTAAAAATCAGAGACCATCAGGAATATCAACAACCAAATGTAATGACTAGGGGGCAAGCCAAGGTAGTGTTAAAAGGAGGGTCTACACATGCAGTTCCACCTCCATCTCAATATAATATTATCGATCAACTACAAAACATTCCTACACAAATATCAAAACTAGAACCCCTTAAATTATCACCATCGCATAAGGAGGTTCTAGAAAAAGCACTAGTAGCCACTATGGTACTGAAGAATCTAGATGTTCTCCAGTTCCAAGCTATGGTGGGGCATTTGACTACTTCGCATTGTCTATCATTCTCCGAACAAGATGGTGTCTCACTAAACCATCCCGATAATACCACACTCCATATAGAAGTCTTAATCCACAATCATCATGTCAAGAGAGTCTTAATAGATGGGGAAGCTAGTCTGAACATTTGCACTCTCAAGTTAATCTGTGCACTAGGGTAATCCAATGATGTTATTGATGCCCGGAGAAAAATGACTATCAAAGCATATGATGAGGAGGAAAGATCATCCAAATGATTAATTATGTTACCCATACAAGTGGGGCCTATGATGAAACACATAGAGTGTCAGGTTTTAGAAAAAGTGTTAACATACAACATACTCTTAGGATGACCATGGATCCATGAAATGCAAGTCATACCTTCAGCGTATCATCAATGTTTGAAATTCCCAATAAATGGATAGGAGGTGACTATATCTACTGATTATAATCATCCTCAACATTGTGACACAATTAGAATCTCCCAAGATACCTTGGTGCCTCACAACAGGGAAGCATCTGGTTCAAAATCATACAATGAAGAAAAATGTCCAAGTCTCACCACCAAGTGGGTAGAGAAGAAGAACAAAGAAAAAGAAACAAGTCCTCTTGAAACTCAATCAATAGATAATCTAGATCCAAAAACTTCTTTATCACAAAATTTTCAAGAGAAAGTCCAACTGACAGAAAAAGGCATGGGAACATATTATATGGAGCAATCGCTTAACTTATCACAATTAATTCCATCTCCTAAGACCTATGGTCAACCATCTATGGTAAAACCTAAAACATCATTACCGGTCACAGTTCTTGCAGAAAGGTTTGTCAAAACTAGTACCATAGAGGATGAGTCAGACAATAAAGTGATCCTGGATTGGCTATACAAAGATGAGGAACCATCGACATCCAATATTAGTCTCAAAATTTTCAATATTAACACTGATAAATATCGAAAAAGGAAAATCTATTTTAGAAAAAATGGGTTATGAAGGACAAGGACCTATGGGATTAAGAAAGGATGGAATCATAGAGCCTATTTAGCCCCTCACTCTCCACTCAAAAGAGAAAATAGGACTCAGATACTCTAGTGAAGAAAAATAGGAACTGACAAAGAAGACTATGGAAAGAATCCTTCAACTTAGGAATAGCTCTGAGATAGATTCAAATGAATACGAGTGGGATTCATGTTCTGATGTATCTTTCACTGATATTCATATTGATTTCATCCAACAATATACACCTACACATGAGGAGGGCCAAGGTTCTGGGTCAAGACCATTCATAGCAGGATCACAAAATATCGATGACTCAAGTGAGGATGAATAGACCTCGAGTGAACTAGAAGATCTTGAAGAAAGTACCATCATTGACCTCGATATTCCAATAAAAAACTATGATGAAATGTCTATCCAAACCCTTACATCCATCAACTGAACTGAATCCGATGACCTCATGCCTTTAATCCATCCTGAACTAATTGACTGGGAACCTGTCGAACCTCTAACCGTGCCAAGATTTGTAGACAATGATGCCATCATAAATTTCCTATGTCATACCGAACCTAGTACAAATTCTATCTATAATACTCATAACAACACAACTTGGTAGGAGGGTGTCAAATCTTCCAGTTGCAAAACTGAAAACAAGGAAAATAGATCTAATGGTGAAAAACATTTTATGGCAGCATTAGATCTGGAAAAAGAAAAAATAAAGAACGCATCTAACAGTGAAAACCTTTCTGAGGCACTGAAGGATGGAAGATTTGACACTCTTCCAGAACATTATCATGAGCGATCATCAGTTCTGGTAGAACCAACACAGTCTGTGAACATCCACACAAAAGAAAAGGCAAAAATCCTACATCTGGTAGAATCCATGATAGATCAAGAGAGACAAAAATTCAGCAATTTATTTAAGGAAAGAATCATCAACTTTTCTTGGTCATATTCTGATATGCCAAGCTTAGATCCAAATCTACTCATGCATCATTTGTCTTTGCCCACAGGAATCAAACCTATCAAGCAAAAATTAAGGAAAATGCATCCCCATATCCCATTAATGATAAAAACAGAGCTAAAGAAATTGTTAGATACTAGATTCATATGGTCTATAGACTATGCCAAGTGGATATCAAACCTTGTACCTATTTCAAAACTAGACAATAGCATCAAGATATGTACGGATTTTAGGGACCTAAATAAAGCATGCCCGAAGGATGATTTTTCATTACCAAATATAGACATCATTGTGGACTTGATGGCAAGGCATGCCACATTGTCAATCATGGATGGTTTCTCTGGGTACAATCAAATAAAAATAGCTCTAGAATATCAGGAAGAGACAGCTTTTACATGTCCATGGGGAACTTTCTATTGGAATATCATGCCATTTGGTCTAAAAAATGCAGGAGCCACCTATCAAAGAGCAATGACGACAATCTTCCATGATATGATGCACACCTTCATGGAGGATTACGTGGATGACATCTCGGTGAAATATTGTACAAGGGAAGGAAATCTACATATTCTGAATAAAATATTCACATGGCTAGAGAAGTTCAATGTCAGGTTAAACCCCAAGAAGTGTGTCTTTGGGGTCACATCAGTAAAACTGTTGGGATACATTGTCTCAGAAAAGGGCATTGAAATAGATCCAGTGAAAGTCAAAGCAATAATGGAGATGCCACCTCCTAAGAATATCAATCAAATCAAATCACTACAAGGAAGGCTCCAATCGATCAGGAAATTTATCTCCCAGCTGGCAGACAAAAGTCATCCTTTCAATCATCTGTTGCATAAGAATGTAGTTTTCAAATGGGATAATGAATGTGAAACAATGTTCAATCAAATAAAATAGTATCTAATATCACCACCCATTCTCATACCACCAATAGAAGGAAGACCTTTGATATTGTACATTGTCATGACAAATATTTCTTTAGGGGCACTATTAGCACAAGAGGATTATGAAGGAAAAGAACATGCCATCTACTATATCAGTAGAACTTTAAATGGTTATGAAATAAATTACACTTTCATAGAGAAATCCTTCTTGATGGTGGTGTTTTCTACTCTATAGCTAAGACACTATATGCTGACTCATACAATCAAATTAATAACAAAGATCGACCCATTAAAATATCTATTAAGTAAAGCTGCCTTAATAGGTAGACTGGAAAAGTGGGTCATGCTATTAAGTCAATTTGACATTCAATATGTGGAGAGAAAATCCATCAAGGGTCAAACAATCATTGAACAATTTTCTGAAGCTCCTCTACCCGATGATCGACCGATGACAATGGAGTTTCCAGATGTAGACATTCTAATAGTGATGCCCAAACAATGGGTATTATATTTTGATGGATCATACACACAGTGCAGATCTGGAGTGGGGATTTTTTTCATCTCTCCCCAAGGACACACCATTCCAAAATCATATAGACTGATGTTTCAGTGTACAAATAATGTGGCAAAATATGAAGCATTAATCATTGGGGTCAAAATAGCAATTCAATGGAAGATCACGAACTTACAGGTATATGGGGACTCTCAAATAGTCATTTATCAAATGAATGTTGAGTATCAAACAAAAGATGAAAAGTTGATGCCCTAAAAGCAACAAATAGATGATCTGAAATAGTTCTTTGTCAGTATAAATTTTGATCAAGTTCCAAGAGCCGAGAACAAAGTTGCGGACACAATGGCCATAATTGCTTCATTATTACAATTGTTAGAGAAACGTGTTTGTTATGAGTTTATGGTAGAACAAGTATCATGTCCTACCCATAATAAATAAAAATCTGCTACCATATGCCATCTAGACACCATTGCAACCTCCATCTACGAAAAAACCTATGCTTACCTGAAAGACGATATCCTTCCTCCTGATCTTTCCAGGAACAAAAAATGAAACTTCATCCGCCAATCCGCCTGACATACTTTAATCACAAACATACTTTATTGTCAAGGTGTTGATGGTACCTTACTCCGATGTCTAGAACACGACGAATCTAAAATGACCCTACGAGAGGTTCACGAGGGTATTTGTGGCACTCATTTGAGTGGTATAACTCTAGCCAAGAAACTCCTCCGTTTAGGGTATTATTGGCCATGCATGGAGAAAGAATCTTATCAGTTTGTTAAGAAATGTCAAAAGTGTCAGATTCACAGCAATCTGATTCATGCACTAGCACAAGAATTGCATCCTTTCACATCAACATGGACTTTTTGTTAATGGGGTTTGGATCTGGTAGGAAAAATAAATCCTTCTTCATCAAATGGACACAAGTTCACTATCATAGCTACAAAATATTTCACAAAATGGATAGAAGCAGTACCTCTTACAAACATCACTGGGAAGCAGATCTCCTCATTCATCTTGAATTACATAATCTTTCAGTATGAAATCCCTCAATCCATTATCATTGATAATGGATGACCTTTCAAGAATCAATATTTCCAAGAACTATGTGAAAATTTTCATATCCAACATCATTTTTCAACACCATACTATCAAGGAAATGGCCAAATAGAGGCCTCTAATAAAACAATTCTCAAAATTCTCAAGAAAATGGTAAATGATGCTGGACGTGATTGGCATGTTCAACTCAATCCTGCATTATGGGCCTACAAAACAAGTATTAGAACACCAACAGGAGCTATACCATATGCCTTGGTATATGGCTCAGAAGCCATATTTCGTATCGAGGTAGAGATTCCATCCCTTCATGTATCACTCAGAGGAATTATTTTAGATGAAGACTATAGGGTATCTAGATTGCAAGAACTAGAATTGTTGGATGAGTGTCGTCAACAAGCTGTTAATCATCTAACGGCTTATCAACAAAGAATGTCAAGGAGTTACAACCACAAGGTAAAACTGAGGGTCTTTCATGTTGGTGATTTGGTACTAAAGGAAAACCCTAGGAATCAGCAAGACAGGGAGAAGAAAGGGAAATTTGAGCCTAACTGGCTTGGTCCTTTTGTTGTCATATCAATGTATGGATCAGGGGCATATCAACTATCAATGTCAGAAGGGGATTTGTTTGATGAACCTATCAATAGTATCCATCTAAGAAAGTTCTATACTTGAATCTCCTAGTGCATGGGTCAAACTTCTAAAAATGGTTTCCTTGATAAAAACCTGGAAAATAGGCATCTTGGCAATGCAAAAATACAAAAAAAAATTAAAAAACAAAAATAAAAATAAAAACAAAAATACAAAAAGAAAGAAAATAAGAAAAATGAGAAAAATACACAAAACAAAGAGTTTAATAAAAACATATGGTGAAAACCTAGAAATAGGTGTCATATGTGATTCTAAATATCAGCTTTCCCATCTATTTTGATACATATCAGGATCCATAATCTAGCAGTCAGTACCATTTCATATCATGTCATTAGTCTTGCCATCATTGCACCCGTATCAAAATGATTTCACATAGTCAAGTCTCACTCCAAAGCTTGGGGGCAACATCTAGATATCACTAGAAGCAACAAAAACATCGGTTTCACCAAAGGAAAAACAACAGTAGGATAAGAACATAAAAACAATGATCAAAGTACAAAATCAATCATCATCAAAAGGGAATCAGCCATCTATATCATATCAAAAAATTCAAAAACATGTCAAACAGTCAGTCTGGAAAAACAAAAAAAAATCATAGGTTTGTGTCAGCCAAACTACGTGGTCTCTGTGTGTGTAATGTAGGCAAGGCTAATCTTTGATCAGCCCCTGAAACCCCTAGGATAAGTTAGTAGGTTAGGTCTTTGGTCAAAATCTCAAAAATTACAAAAACATCACAAAAATTAGGATGGATGATCTAAATTTTAAATAATGATTGAAACTCTTTAAGTAAAAAATGGATAAATTGTATTTTTGATTATCATTTCTTCGGAGTAACTCAATGATGTATTGAACTAGAGAAACAAGGAAAAAGAATGATATTTTTATTATCTACTATCTGTAAGTTAATCATATAAATGTATGAATTGTCGGGGGATGTGCTATGCAAATGTATCACCGATGACATTCAAAATTCACACATTGAAATGATTAATCACTGCCTGTTTATGCAATGAATGCTCAGGTCATCTCGATTCAATTATACCTAGATGCTTGTGTTCACTTGCAATATCAAAAATCATGAAAGAAGTACTCAAGTTGTCATTGGTCCAAAACATACCATTGATGCTTGTATTCACTTTCAACATCCAATAAAGGCTCAATGATGACACAAAGCACAAAAGTACTGTTAAAATGACAATGGTTTTTGCATATAGTTGCATGATAAAATTAGACTGCATTCATCATAATTCATTATCTTCAAAGTGTTTGTTTCATAAAGGGTTCCAATCAATGATTATCTTATCTACAAATATGACTGAGTATACTTGACATAAATCCAAAAATCATTAAACACATGTAGGAATCATCATCTCATCATTAAGTTTCATCATTTCATCATTCATACATTTCTACATCAAATAAATTATGAATAAATTGTACCATAAGTACATCATGTTCATTTTAGCATAAAAACATTCATTACATTATCATCCATCAACATCATATGCATTTGATCACTTATTAAACCCATACATCATTTGTCATCCATACATTTTATCACATTTAAAATAAATGCAAGTCATGTCATTATTATCATTACATCATCATCCATTATCATTTCATCATAAGATCATCATTTTTATCATTATCACATTTAAAATAAAAAGCATTTATCCATCTATCCATACATTTTTATAACATTCAAGCATTCATATAGATCATCATTTAGAGATTCATACATCACATCATACATCCATGTATTGTATATTCTAAAAAATGCAGTTATCATAGAATCATTACATAAAATAAAAGCATTTATCATTACATCATCACATTTGAAATAAAATCATTCATATAGAACATCACATAATAAATGCATCCATCACATAGAAATCATAAACCATCATAAAATCACATCAACTGCATCTCATATATATATCATCAGTGTCAAGTATACAATGAAGTTTGAAATAAAGATACATCATCAAAAATGAGGTAAGTCATAGTATACACCATGTCTCAGAATGGAATATCTCAAAATCATAATAGCATCTATGATCTGCTACTACCAGAATGTGCGGGCCCAATGGGACCAGTACCACCAAAACCCCCAGAAGAACCAGGATCTCTGGGATCTCTACGTGGAGGATATGTCACCCCCTCACTCACTATCTGAGTATGAGTCCGTCTGGATCTCGAAGGGGCATAGATGACTTTGTGATCAACAAGCACTACATTATGATATCTGCCTTGGTAGAACTCTGCCTCTTGGCCAACCCACAAAACCTCTCTCATGTAATCTCCCACCGAGGTACCATCAACCACTCTTTGTAGGGTCTCATCTGTCTCCTGTGCTCTCTCGGCAATCTAATGTGCACTACCTCACTCAGCTGTCAATGTGGCAACCTGAGTCTGCATAGCGGCTAATTGTCCTTGTACCTACGCTAGTGCCTGAGCATGAGCCTAAGTTTGAGCCTACATCTGAGTCTGCATCTAAACAAGCAAACCCCGAGCCTATACCAACTATCGCTACAGCATTTGTACTTGTCTCTAGAGACCTGCAATCTATCTTTGGTGGTCCACTGATGGAACTACTACTGCTTGCCTCTTAGGAGGCCTGCTAGATGAAGGACCACTGCTGATTGGCCTTGCCCCTTTGCCACGTCCGCCGCCACCATCACTGTCATCGCTATCGTTGCCATCCCTACCACTCTCCATGCTACTGCCCGACAGAGTATCACCCTCACTAGCCGCAGAACCCTCAGCTGCATCCTCCTCTACAGGTAACAGTGTTGGCTCATCCAGAATGGTGATGCGAGGATGTGGAACCAAAGCCAAAAATGCAGTGTACTCCTTTGTAACCGGTGCCTCGACAATGTCTTTGTGCATGTACTAGGGTGACGGTTGCAGTGCCCTGTTTCCCTCTACTAGAACCTCATATGACAAACAAGGCCCCCAATTAGGTATATAACTCTACCACCTAGCATAGTGGGCTACCCCCTGTGGCATACACTGAACGATGCCATACTCCCTATGCACTCAGCATAGCAAAAATATCTCCAAAACAAAGGGTTTCCTACCAATCAAATACATGGAATCATAGAGATACCCCAACACTACATCGTCCTCATCCCACTGCTCATAGTCTAAGTATGGCCGCTAGGTAACAGTCTCTGTATCATCAATTACTCGCCTCCAAAGCTCCAACTTACCCATCCAAGATTGGGTAAGCTGACCTATGTACCGAAGCACATACAGTCTACCTGTTGGTTTGTCCATCACTGGAAATGGTCGAGCAATGGAAAAATGCTCCCATGCCCAAACCTGTAACAGGGTCATCCCTGTTGATATGTTGCATGCCCCAAGGTACACCACTAAATGGAGATCATGGTAGAGATGAGCCAGCATGCACATCTCCCATGTGTATCTCGTACCATGTATGACCATACTCTCAAGAATCTTGCCCCAACCCATGAGGAATCCCTTTGACCTGTGATCAGGGCAAAGGAAACCTCCAATAAATCCATTAAGCACTGCTGGTAGTGTCACATATGCATCGGAAATCCTCCTCCATGGGACACTAGGATCTATAATATCCTGATCCTGAAACACTCTATGGAGATCATCTCTCCCACTATCCTCATGAGAATCATATACTATGATCTCTCCCATAAATGGTATGCATAGAATCCACCACACATCCTCGGGTGTGACCTTCATCTCACTAGTGGGTAAGTGAAAGGTGTTGTGGTCACTATGCCACCTCTCAACCAATGTAGTCAAAAGACCTCGATTAATCCTAATTTGGGGCATGTCAAGTAAATTGGTCAGACCACATCGACCTATAATCTGAATCTCATCTAGTGTCAGATGAGGTATCAGGTCAGTAGTCCAAGGAAACCTCTCTCGCATTTGGAGAGTACCCAGATCCTCCTATCATCACAATGAAAAATATACAATCAGTGCACTATGTCTAGAAATCAAAAGTCATTCTACTATCAAGTCTATTCCAAAATTTGGTATGAATTTTTGATCAAAATTCATGGGTGAACATCAACAAGCCTCACCTATCATGAGGTTCATCAAACATTATATAATCTTGCCTATCATGAGATTTATCGGATATTGAATCATTTCCTCACCTATCATGAGGATCAACACAAATAGGATTTATTCTCACCTATCATGAGAGTAAGTCTTATTTAAAACATCAAACTCTAACATCAAGAATTTGGATTATCAATCATACCAATCCGAACAATGGACATGATCAGAATTGAAAAAATCAAGGTTAAATAATTCAAAATCTCCAATTCTGACATGGATGCACTAAAACAGGCATCCAAAGCACTAAATCTCAAAAGTGCTACTTTATCAGTCAAAGGCGCTAAAACAGGCACCTAAAGTGCTATTCTATCTGAAGCGCTACTTCAGCACTCCGATACGCTATAACAGGCATCTAAAGTGCTATTTCACCCAAAGCGTTGTTTGACCGCATCAAAACACTAAAATAGTCCATCAAAGCACCACTTTATCAGAAGCGCTAGAATAGCCCATGAAAGCGCTCATCTACCAAATCAAAGTGCTAGAACTCTCTAGGCGCCAAAATCCGGCATTGATGTGCTATTCTAACCTACCTAAGCACTAAATCATTGAAAGCACTAAACTATCCTATGGAAGAGCTAAAGAAATTAACTCATGCACTAAATCTCAAAGCGCTAAAGCACCTACTAAAAGTGGGAACTTGAAAGCGCTAATTTAGCTAAAAAACATCAAAAGCCATAAAATGCATAACAAACAAACTTACACAAAAAATGAGGAGGATAATGGGTACATACCGGAGGTCCATACATGGTCGATCATCGGTGATGTCGAATGTGCTCAAAATGGTGAGTGTGGTAAGGGATTGGCATCCTGATCTAGTTGGCTGAAATGTCTCTATCACAAGATTTTTAAAACTCAAAAAGTACAAATGAATTTGAAAATGACCTTTTTGACTATATGTAACTTTTGAAAAGGGATTTTTGGTGGGTTTTATTATATTTTAATTAATTTTATCCATGGAATTAATTGAAACTCAGTGTGGGCTATTTTTCTTCATCATTTGTCGGGAGATAAATTATTTCTTCATCATACCTTCATTAAATCATCAAATCATCATGAAAATTTCAAAAAAATTGAAAATCATCAAATCATTAAGTTATCTCCCAGGGGGGCATACTATTAGCAATCATCTGAAAATCAATATCTGGGGCATGCCTGGAGCATACGGAATTACTGAATTTTTATCATCGATCCTGGCAGTAGCAACAAATTTTTCTTTGAAGCAATGCATAAACACATCACTTCGAAGAAGGGCAAAATGTATACACCTAAAATTGGTTTGGAGAATTCTGATTAATTAAATACAAATTATTTGATTAATTATCCTAATTTCCGCTATTGTTTGAATAAATAGAAATATTTATTTATATAGTTCACGTTCACATTCACATTTAAATTCTTCTCATCTTAAATTAAATAAACAAAATTAAATACTTTGTTTAATTTAATTATTAAATCCCTATTTTATTCTATCACATCAATCTTAAATTAATTAAATAAAGATTAAACGCTTTATTGATTAATTGCCATATTCTTTTGTTTAATTTAATAAACAACTTCTATAGTTCGTTTTATTAAATTATTTATTCCTCTTTGGCTAATTTAAATAAATCAAAAATATTTGAATAAAGGCATAAGGAATTTTTGATGGTGTTTTTATGCACTTTACAACATAGGTAATACGTAGGTGCATTACCTCTCTTGAAAGACAATCTTCCACAATCAAATTGCAAAACACTATCCCAAGGTCTCTCGGATGTCAGGTCTTGACAGTGCTTGGAATATTTCAGTTGTTTGTGTGATTTGTTGGAATCACAAGGTGGCCTTATGTGGTTGAAGCTATAGGGGAATTGAGTCAATAAATGGAGTTCTATAGGTCTTAAATTGATATGCTTTGTTGCAAGTTCAAACAGAAGTCTGAGACTCCATTATTTCATTGGATTTGGCTTTATAATGTGCAATGAATCTCGGCACAAGTTGATTCTAAAAAAAAAGAAAAAAGAAAAGGTGAGGAAGAAAGATGTTTCCTGGACCTGCAACTACCAATGAACAGTGATCATAGAGGTTCCTGCTGTGGACAGTTTCCTTAAACGGGATTTCACTTAACCAGAATTCTCACAATATAATGAAATTAGTGTTATCTTCTAGGGACTGCAGATGTTCATCATTCACTCACTATAGAAACATGAATAAAAGATGAAGTTCAATGAACAACAATGGAATCAAAGTCCAGACTAACTTTGCACAGTCATCTACCTTCAATAAATGACCAAAAGTATTGACAAGGAAAGCATACACACAACAACTATCTCCAAAACCAGAAATAACATACTAAATCTACCAAGTTGAAACTGAAGGTGCTAGAACAGCAAAATAACTTGAAGAAAAGTTATAACTAAAAGGGAGAGGAATCATGAAACATATTGAGAAACCCAAAAAATACACCAAAATTGACTGTATTTGCTATTTATAATTTCTTCAGCATGCCTTTACAACAACTCAACTCTCTTAGAATAAGAGGAGGAGAGCCCTATTTATAGTTTTCACAAAAAAAAATGAGTGGCCAAGATTTGATTCCATTATGTGGAAAAGATTCATTTTACATTAGGGTTTCACCTACCCCTCAATATATTACATTTATAAAATACTTTCTTGTCTCTTCCCTATCTCATCATCTAGTGACAACACTATAGCAAATTTGTCTTTTAGTGATTTTCCCTTTGCTGTAGCTATTCTTCAAGGAACTATTCATCGATGACTGGGTTGCCCTCTCGCTTCTTCAACGCGGCATACTCCATGAAATTCAAGATCAAAGACTGGAACTTTTCTACCTCCAAGATGTCAGCCTTCAAGATCTGATAACTCCACTCCTGGGAATTGCTGCCAAGCTTCTTACAATCTACCTCATATTTGACATCATTTTCTTGGTAGGTTTCTGACTATGCAAAGGCTCAGGCTGCGAAGCACATGAAATCAGTGGTGATTTCAGCAGACATCCCATCTTCCATAGCCTTGAAGAAGTGGGGCTTGATGTTCTCGGAGTTGATCTCGACTGCGGGCACTTCATACCCTGTCATCAGTTTGAGGTACTACGTACACTCCTCTTTGGATTCCCTTGCCCATTCAATATTGGGCACTATCTGCTCCAAAACCTACTCCAGCCACCTCTTTCTATGGTCATAGTCTCTCTTCCAAGTATCCACTAGCCAGTGGTCATCATCTTTGAAGGAAAGGTCCCTCTCACAGATATCATTCGGTAAAGCGAGAATAGCCTCAATCTTTTTGTAGGCTGCATTGTATTTTGCATGGAACCTCTCACAGATTTGCCTCGTGTCCTCTAGAGTTTTCTAGACCTCCAGGAATCTATTCACTGCTCGGACAGCTACATTGATACCCATGCTTCCTAGGTCCAAAACCTGTCGGAACCAATTTTTCGTAGTTCTACCCAGGTTCCGCCTCTTTTCTAGTTTATCAATTTGCTATCTGGATAGCAGCTAAGGTGGGGCCGATGATGTCGTGGGCTGATCATCCAGAGATGACCACTGCTGAATATATGTGGTTAAGTCGGCCACCTGCTCCTTTAATTCTTCCTTGGAGATCTTATCCTGCTAGATAAGGTGCACTACAGTGGCGACCGACTCCTGGAGATGCTCGACCTTCTGCTCCCTTGTGGCCACTCCCAAATCAATGGTGAAGACATTGTAAGTGATACCTTGTTCTCCAACCATCGACGTTGCTAATTGAACGACCCTTGATCCCGAGGCATCCATGGTTATCCTTGATCTGATCTTTGGCTTCTTCTCTTTTCTAGTGCCTATTTGTACTTTGGCCATGATGGCTTCCAGCCTTGCCTTGGGATCCTTTGTCACGGGAGTCTTTTGTTTGAGCTGCCTTTGCAACCAATCAGGAATTTGAGGTTCCTTGTTTGGTACTTCATTCTAAGTCCCGCTGTACTCCTTCTCGAGCTCGATATCTCTGATGACGAGCACTTTCTCACTCTTTCCTGCATCCTTTCTTCCTTCATCAGAAATGTGTTCAAATGTTTCATGCTCGATGGGGGACTCAGTTTGTAGTTGCTGCTTGGGTGAATCTACTTTCTTAGCATTCTCCTCCACGTTCAGAGTATCTTGATGCTTCTTGGGGCTTTTTGTTTGCTTGCTCTCTTGGAGGAAAGTTTCCTCACCATGCTCTGGGGTCTGGCCATGTTCCTCGATGGGAGACCTGTTACCTTTCGTTTCTGGAGCAACAGTCTCCTCTTCCTATGCAAGCCGATCCTCGGCCTCCTTGTCCTCAATTTCCTTAAGTTGTTTACCCCATTCCTCATTGAGCCTGGGATCATTTGACTCTCTGATCAGTTTAGCATTACGGTCCTCACTGCCCTCACTTGAAGATTCATAGGCTACCTTATCAATTTTCTGATGCTTGAACAAGGGGTGTTCATGATATTCAAACTCTTCATCTTCTGGCACCTTCTCAACCTCAAGCTGTTGTCGTTCATGCTTGTCCGACATCTGCATGGTTGCCCTCATCTTTGGTGATTCGGTAGAGGGGGATGCCATTGGGGTGGAGGCCATAGCCTAAGCTATCACAGCCTGGACTATCGGATTGGTGAGCATCCCCGAAAGCTCAAAAGGCACATTCTGCATATACTTTACAAAAGATTGTGGAAGGCCTGGGGCTAGCGTTGTGGCAGCAGAAACGGAAGGAAGGGAAGGAGACATGGAGGGAGAGGCCATAGGCGAGGTGGTGGTGGATGATGAATCCATGGGAATGACCTACGATACTAGAGGATACTAAGCAAGGTGGACGGAGATATCCACTGCAGGCGGGGAGCAAGCGGAAGCTAGAATTGAGACAAGTGGGGTGGCGGTGGTGATTATAATGGGCGAAGATCCAAATGAGCTAGATCTTTTGCTCATGATCCCAAGGGGCGAACCCTTTGGCATCACTGTTGTCTCCATGCCTCCTGTTGTTTTTCTTTTCTTCTTAGAGGGCTCTAGCTCGGAAGACTTATAGGCATAGACCTTTGGTTTGGGCAGCTGTTGGCTAGCCTCCTTTCTTTTCTTGGTCTTCGGAGGTGGTGGGGCTTTAGATGTTTTCCCAGTTGTAGTGGTAGCTTCCCCACCTTTGGAGCCACTTGGCTCACTCACATACTCACTTGCAAGCCCGGTGTATGTCAAGATGACCCCTTGTTGTTTCAATTGGGCCATCTTTCTGTTGATCCATGCCCTCGTTTGGGCTTACACGGACCTGGTGAGCACACCAATATCATTAAGCTCTGGTGTATGCTAGTTGATAGTGGGCAGCGGTAGGTTGGAAACTGTATCGTAAACCGAATCCATAATTGCTTCTTCATCCTCCTCTAGCTTATCAAGGATCAGGCATAAGTTCACCCTTCGTGCATGGATGACGGTCATGCTCATATAATATCGCAACCATACCTCAAGATCATCCCTGCAGTTGGCCCAAAAGTCCTCAATGTTGTTGAGGTGGGCATATCCACGCCCCAGTGCCTTCCTGACATGGCCATAGGGATCCATCCGAGGCCTTGCTGTATATTGTTCAAAATTATATTCCGAAAACTCCCTTTCTGAATATCCTGGACACTGGGAAGTGTGGACCTTATACATCCTGTGTCCAAGGTTCATGGGGTAGACGGGGCCTACCAGATGCTTCTCACTCAAGACACTGTGAATGTGTCGCAGTTGCTGAGTCAGCTCTAAGAGAACAAGCTGGTCATTTGGGTACCAGGGCAGCTTGTTTGGTTTATCTGAGAAGCCTTCGGCGCGGATGTATGTGAACCTTAGGAACTGGATGTACCAGAAAGCATATTGTCTGAGGAGAACCCTGGCACTGTGGGATGTCCTCCTATGAAAATCTCCTCCCACTGACTGGATTACATGGGCAATGAATGCATCATTCACTTTGCAGTAGTTCATTTTGAAGTTTCTGAATTGCAATTGAGGGTACTTGTCATACGGTTTGAGCTCCGGTCCTGATGGATCACTTGGCATTACTGTCAAACCTTGATAGTGTCGCTGATTGGCGAGGGAGTACACTAAGTATGATGTCATGAAGAACTTATTAGTCCTCTTCACGGTGGTAAACTGCTCATGGAAACAGTCGCTGATGATTTCGCCCCAATAGAAGGTGGTACCCTTACCTCGGAGGATATGTTCTATGAAATAGAACATCCATTCTTGAAAGAAAACCATGCCAAGAAGGCCCCTGACTCGGCTGAGCAGCGTTACCAGATCATGGTAGTCCTCATGGAAGTCACTGCGGTAGAGCTCCTGAGGAAGCTTCCCAACACTAGCCCGTTTGTCCTTCAACCAGCATTGGTTGATGAGCCTTTTACAATCCAACAGGTCCTATTCCCATACCTCCTGACAGTCTTCCAAGGTGGGGACCTCCATGCTTTCGAAGGTTGGAATGTGGAAGGTGTTCATAATGCCTGACGAAGACATATCTGCAAGGATATTCCCCTCATGATCCACAATTGTTCTGGTGTCAGACTGGTATGCCTCAACACACGCCATCACCAGTTTCGGGGCCACTAGGGCCGATGGGAAACCTGCAGCTTTAGCCAGTCCACTGCTCTTTATTAACTTGGCATTCATAGTTTTCGGGTTCATTCTAACCCTCTGTGTAAATTCATCAACATCGACCTATCCGATGTTGGTATCTGAAACATCCCTCCAAAGGGTAGTGACCATGGACTGGATAGGGACCCCTTGGAACTTGTACTTCATCATTTCCTTGTGTTCCTTTCCCCTTGGTGGCTTGGTTGTTCCTTTTCCTTTCTTGGAAGCACCGAAAGCCTCTGGGCCGGATTCCATAAATCTTGCACAACAGATGAGAATTAGTAACAACAAACTTGACAAAATGGCTAATGCTGAATACCTACATGTCAAGATTAGTCCAGCAATCATAATTAATATTTTAACAATCTCAAAAGCAAGGTATTTCATCATTAGAGGGCAATGCAAACAATCTGGAGTTCCTGGGCCAGAAATCCCTTGGTAGAATGCCGCTTGAAAGAGCAAAATGAGAATGGAATTTCCATATGCACTTCCCGAAGTGAGATTTGAAAATTTGAAGTTGGAAATGGAAGAAGACCAAATTTTAGCAAGTGGGTCGAAATCCATTTTGGATTTGGAGGTCATTTGATGCCCCATTCGGAGGTTCGGGGATCATCTACAGGGAAGCTGTTTGAAACGGCACAGAGGAGACGGAATTCCAAGTGACGGAATCCGGGTCTCGGATTGCCGTAGCTAGGAAGCCACAAGGTGGATGGCCGTATAGAATGGCGAAACACAGGGGAAAACTCGGCAGGGGAAACCCAGAAGAGGAAATCCAAAAGAGGAAATCCGATAGAGGAAATCCAAAAGCAGCCAAATGGTTCAGGAGAAACGAACGGCAAATGGGACACCAGGACCCGGAGGTCAGGAAGACGCTCTGTGCCTGGCGTTTAGAATGGTGCGGTGGGAAAGGAATTCCAGGAGAGGAAATCCAGGAGAGGAACTCCAGAAGAGGAATTACAGTGCACAAAATTCAGAGGCAGATCAGAGAAAAAGACCAAAGCCTAGGGGTTCCGGTGGACAGCAGACTGGGGTTCAGGATTCGGGAAGCCGTAAGATGGACGCCGTTTCAAACAGCGAGATGGGGAAGGAATTCCGAGAAGGGAATCCCGGGAGTGGAATTCCAGGAGAGGAATTCCGAGGAAGGAATCCTGGGATAGGAATTCCGGGGATGGATTCGAAGAAAATCATGAAGTTTGGTGGTAGAAGGAAATCGAGGGTTCGGGATTCGAGGGTCAAGAAGAAGCTCGGACGGTGCCGTTAGGAACGGTGAGGGCACAAAGGAATCCTGAGAAGGGAATTTTGGAGGGAGGAACCCGAAAGGAAGAAAAAAGGTTGAAAATTTGGAAGACGGTGCGGATGGCCGTGGGAAGACCTGGGCCCAAAAGACGTCGGCGCCATTCTAAAGAACAGCTGCGATGCAGAAAGGTTCCGGATCAATTTTTTGGGCGTTTAAAGGGTTGATTTTAGATTCCAAGATATGGGTTTTGAGTGCAGGGGGGAAATCTAGCTAGTTCAAGTCTCATTTTACAATTTAACCTCAAAAAAATCCCAAAAATTGTAAAAGAGAAACTAGGGTGCGTGGACGGAAAACCTACCTCGAAAATCCAAAGAACAGGTTGCCGAATGCGGGGACGTCGTCAGGAAAACACCTCAAAAATTGACAGGACGAAAGCCAAATTCGTCGGGAGCTCTTCAATCTTATCTATCACTCGAACCTTTGATAATGACAGCTGAAAAAAAAATTTTTATAGCAAAAGGCGACCATTAATGTAGCATTAATGACTCCATATGGTTGCAGGTTCAGTTGGTGAACTCTGAAAAATGCAAAGGTGGCGGGAGGTCTAGGATCCGGGGTCCGGGAAGCCGTCTTGGGATAGCCATTGGAAACAGCAAAGCCCGAGGGGAAACCCGGCCAAGGAAACTCGGTAAAGGCAATCTGGTAGAGGAAGTCTGACAGGGGAAAGCCAAGAGGGGAAACCCAGCAAGGGAAATCCGAGAGGAGAAACTCGGAAAGGGAAACCCAAAAATTGCCACAGATGCCAGAATTTTGACAAGGAAAACCTGGAAAGCCCAAAACTTAAAATATGACATTGGGGAACGTGCCACCACCTGACTCTAGGGCACACAAAAAAGGGGGACGCAAAATGAGGCAAAATGAAAGGGACCAAAAAAGCAAAAAAGGTAGGGAAAAGAGGGTCCCTATTCCGAACGGGGCGTGTGTGCAAAAGGGCGCAACAGGAATATTCCATCTATATTTCCTCAAAATAAAATTAGATATTCTATGTGTAATTTATGTCAAAATTAATTGATTGAAACTTCACGGGAAGTTTTGGAGACAAATTGGAGACAAATTCCAAATTCTTCTCTCAATCCTCCTCCATCAATCTTTCCTCTTCTCTTGCCTAGTGTTTTCATAGGTAGAGACAATCTCCAAATTTCTCTCAATCTCCTCCATCTTTCACCATTCAATCCTCCAAATTGAATCCAAGCCTCTCTTTTCCATCCCTGTGCATTTCTATAGCCAGGAAATCTATAAATAAAGCCTCATTGAACCAAGAAAAAGATCCGTAGGTTATCAAGTTTACTCTCCAGAATTTCACCAAGCATCCAGCATTCAAGCATCCAAGCATCCAACATTCAAATATTCAACATCAAGTTTTCATATCATGGTTGCCTCCTATAGCTTTTTTTTTCAATTTTCATATCAATTCATATTACATTAGTTCCATTTATTCATATACACATTATCATCATCCTTCTCGTTCTCAGGATTGTCATTTTAACAATCATAGTGCTCACATGATCTAAGAGCCACAGTGATTTAATAAATCTTTGGAGATTGAGAGCAATATGACACTTTCAATAGATTATTGTTTTGAATTAGTTCAATTTGTTTGATCATTGATATAATGTCATATTAAGAAGTGTTTTAGTACTTTACACCTTATTCACACTTATAGTCTCCAAATTTTCATGTGGGATTTAATTGTGTCAAGTTTATCTTTCTTAAGGGAAATTATTGTAGAAACAGTCATATTGATTATGTTTTCAAACTAAATGTTTATGTCAAAAACATCATAACTTTCACAATGTCCATTTCATGAAAATCATGAGTTTAGAGCCATAATTGCCTATGTTGTCTTTGGGAAATATGGATTGAGATTAAGTCAAGATATTTAGAAATCACTAATGATAGAAACCCTTACGACAAGCAGTAATATCAAGACTAATTCAAGAGGTATCCATATTTAAGCCAAAGTGTTTGAAATTTTGAGAAAGATAGTGAATGTTGGTTTTTGTAACATTTTAGAACCAAGTACTGTATCAAACTGACTTACAATAATTTACAATCCTAGGTTTGAAATGGCTATACTTTTTGAATTCCCAATTGTATTTGTCCAAATAGTAAACAATGTGAATAGTTAGAGATTTGGCGACACTGGCTCCTCTCCACGACACACACTTCTCAAGACCACCAAATCTCAAAATCCTTAAAATCCAAAGATCAAAAGGATTTTTCTATTTCTACAATTGAATAGTAAGAATTTGGAGTGGCTTCAGAATGATCGTTCTTGCACCAACAAGTATTTAAGGATTTTGGATTCTAAACAAAGGTTTGTAATAAGGGCTTCCAATTTAGGGAACAATGATAAACTCCATCAAGAGGTCTCCTAACCCTTAGAACAAGGGCTTTATACATCATAAAGATACTGGGGGAGAGATATCATGTACCACATCCCATTGATTGCAATTTTCATTTTAACCACACATTTATATAGCAGTTTGGAAGAACTTGGCTTTAGTTCATTATCACTTGGGTCATTCCCTCCTTTCGAAGCGGGGAGGCAGGACCTCTAAAGATAAACAATAGCAAGGAATTATGTTCATAGTTCGATCATCTCCGCTCATATGAACAAAGAGAGAACAAATGTCACGCCTTTTTCTCATACTCACAAAGGGGTTTAGTTTTAATCTAAATTGAAAGATGTAGGTGATTTTGTAAAGTGTTAAGGAATTTTTTAATTTCTCAAGGTCTCCAAATGGCATGAGAATTGCATATGCATTCAATAAAAATGCTGTAAATCAAGACATAGCAAACACTTGTAAATTTAACACATCAAAGCAATGATGAGTTCATTTTAAACACCAAATGAAATGTTAAGTTGTCTTGTTCAATTTTAAACCCAATTGAAGATGATGAAATGAGAGTTCAATTTTAGTCTCATTTGAGAGTTCATTTTAAACCCAATTGAAATTTAGTGAGGTCCTAAAGCAAAAAGTAGAAAGCATGAAAATTTGGGTTATAATTGCTCCAAAGCGTTAAACGCTTGTTACAATCATAGAATTTCAAGATAAGAAAGTTTTCTTCACTTTAGCTCCATGTCATTAAACCTACAAAACCCTATTAGTCTAACAACTAGAACAATGTTGAAAGTGCATTAGTGATATGATGAATCAAGAAAATTAAAGCACACGTCAAAAAATTATCTTAAAATTTCTTACGTTGGTTAGGCATTGCTGCACATGGTAGTGTCGCAATTTGAAATCTAGGCATCACTATGGTGAATTTGGGTGTTGTTGTACTACAAAAATAGAGAGCATGGTAGCGTTGCAATTTTTTCAGGTGTCACTCTAATGGATTTAGGGGCATCATTTTTTGAAGTCTTCGATACCTCTATATTAATATTGATGTCACTAGATTTAAATCAGTGCCAGTGCATTTAATCAGCATCGTTGTTTCAAATTGAGATACTGTCGCTATATGGAAACGCTCTTCAAAGTGTGTTGTTGTATTTGATTTGGGCATCGTAACTTGCAACAAAATAAATGAATGAAATTCGAGCTAAAAATTGATTAAATTATCAGTTTCCCCTCCTTCTAGTGCCAAAATGTGAGATGAGGATTATCAGGGTAGGTTAATTACACTTGATCCATGATGAATCGAAGCATAATTTATCCACTAAACCTCAATCTTACAAAAAAGATCATTCAAATTGAGATTTTAAACTAAGCATTTATTGAAACTGAAAACTACAAACTACGAAAGAAATTAAATGCCTACTCTAACCCATTTGAAACTTATCTCATTTTGGAATTAGTGTCATGTTGATGTGAAATAATAAACCTTTCCCAATCCTATGATCAATGAGCCTCTTTCAATTGCTTCTATGGAAGAGAATCGATGAAACCATTGTGATAAATGGATGAAAACCTGATTTATGCTAAATCAAACATGATGTAAGCTAATTAACATCATTTTATGCTAAAATTGATCTAATTATGCAATTGCTAAGCTAATCTAAGATAATTCTAAGTTAAAGATGGAAACCCTAATTTATAAACAAGCTAAGATGGATGCATGGAAGCCATTAATGGAAGCTTAAAGCTATTATTTAACTAAAAATGAACTAAAACAAGCTAAAAGTGAGTAAATTGAGAGTTTGAAAGCAAGTGAATTAAACAACATAAGTTTGAAATTGAAAGATGGATCCATTTGTCTCCAAATAAGGTTATATTTATAGGAGAGCAAATGAGAAATGGAGGGTTGAGATTGGAAAAACTAATCAACGGTCAACGATGCAAGGAAGAAGAGGCATGGATCATGAATTCTCATAAACGAATGAGAATGAAATATGAGAATTAATCAAGGGCTCACATTTGTTCCAAACAAACACACTTTTTCCCTGTACACACAGGTCACAAAGTGACTTGCCCAAGAGGTCACAAGTTTAGCTTGCTCAAAAATCTAAGTGAGATGATTGGAGGAAAGATAATATCCTTTGGGATATTATCATGGGTGAGGATAAAGATATTTTGCAAATTAAAAGAAATTTTTAATTGTGTAAAAAAAAGCAATAAGGAATATTCCCCTTTTAGAGGAAAATTAGTTTAATTGTTATTTAAACAAGATTTAATCATGTAATTAGGGATTTGAAGAATTAAATTGATATTCATTAAATGAATTAATTTAATGAATGGGGGGGAGATGAAATGAAATTTAATTAAATAACTTAGGGTTATTTAATTAAATTAGAAGACTTAGGGAATTAAACTAAATATTTTGATTTATTTAATTTAATAAGATGAAATGTTAGCGTGAAAGGGGGTGAATTAACCCGATTTGGTGAATTAGGTTGATAGATGTAAATGATGAAATTAATTAAATAGCTAGGCCAATTTAATTTATTAAGCAAAAAGAGGATGGGTTTTAGGACGAAATGGTGTTAGTATCTGTTTCGAGTGCATGATATCATTCAAGACATTTTTTAGTGTCTATAGTGTGTAAGAATGGTAATTCCCTCATCTTATAGGGATTATATTTCTTACTTGTTTGGGAAAATTACTAAGGTGGAGATGGGGGAGGAGGTTCTAAGGTGATCCTATCATCCTTGTGAGGTATTAATTGGTCTCTTGAAATGATCTTGTGAAAGATAACACCTTTTCCCTTAGGAGATGTGCAACAGGGGGAAGATCTTGATATCCTAATCCCTTGATATCCTTAGATGGTATTTTATCTAATATTTTGTAAATTTCATATTCATTGGCTATGTCACATCCTTTTTTGTTTAAGATTTGAAATACTTGACCATAACTCTCTTCTAAGTTAATTGGTGTATTAGTAACTCATTGAGCATAAGATAGAAGAGTATCATTATTGTCCTTATTGACAAGCTCATTAATAATTGATGGTTGAGTCTTTATTTGTGATTCAATTTTAGGATGTAAGGGGTTGAACATGTAAAGTGATGGAATTATAGGTGGTGTTTGTATGGATCGATAAAAGAATGCATTGTTCTCAAGATTGTGTAGGGAGTCTTGTATGAATTGATGCATGTTATCTTCATCTTGGCCTAGGATATCCACCTACAGGGACATTCATTAGGAGGTGAAAATTCATTATTAAGCTCAATTTCATTAGGGCTATCACCAAACACACAGCTTGAAACATCTACCAAATATCTTAAGTTCCTCCATATATTACGCATACACATGTCCATGATGGAATTTTATGCAAAGTTTCAGATATGATATATAAATGTTTTCTAATTTTTGAATGCAAAATATTGAAAATGATATGTTTTTAATGCCAATTTTGATTTCAAACAATTTACTCAATTTGACCAATTCAACTTAATGCAAGAAATTACATTTTTTTTAATTTCTAAAACTAAAACCCAAAATTAACAACAAAACATAATGAAGCAAATAGAGACAAAATAATGCCCAAAAATTTGAAAAACAACCTATGCAGGGACTAATTTTTCCTACGGTGAATGAGTCTTAGGTTAGGGTTCTAAAAAGTAAAAAGTTTGATTTTCTTAATTAATGTTTGAATTTCCAATTTCAGGTTGCAAAAGTTTGTTTTAGTGTCATAATTTTCCAGATTTAGGTGCCTTAATGAAAGTGAAATTAATGAAAAATGATGAACAAGGTGTTGCAAGAATGAAGGTGTTGTCATTGATGTCAATTGGTCAATTGGTTATAAAATGGTTGTTGTTGTCATTAATTTAAGGAATCTAGGTTATTGGCTATTCATGTTGAGGATATTGAGAAAATTGTATTGAAGAAAGGTTGCAAGTGTTCAATGGTTGCTCCAAGCTTTCCTTTCATATTTGATCCTATGTTTGTGTGGTTCAAATATGTTGATCATTTCTATTAGAAGCTACTATATCCATATTTTTTACTTCTAATTCATTGTACAGTGCAAGTTATATTCACCAATTGTGAACTGTGGTTTTCTATGTTTGTGGATGAGTTTCGGGAGAAATGTTGTTGGTAAAAATTTCTCTTTGGTAAATTCTTATGACTTGAAATTCTAGATTAAGTTGTTATGATCATGTTGAAGATAATTTTGGTATCTGGAAGTATTGTGCTTAATTTCTCTATGTGTTTTACACTGGTTTGTTTAACCTTCTATTGAAAACTATATTCGAAGTTGATGAAGCGTGTTGGACCTATTTGGGTCCTCATCAAGTGTGTGTTTGGGTCACTCTCATTCTAGTTCCACCCTAGAATTTTTTGGCACTGACCTAATTTGAATTTATTGTTGGATGGCCAACTTTGGATATGTTTCAAAGTTGAAAATGGTATAAATACAAGATGAGTTAGTGGAGAAATAAGGACAAGAGATAAGTGCAAATAAATAGAGTAGATAGATGCAAATAGATGTGAATAAATATGTGTGTGCTATGTGAGTGTGGCAGATCGGTGTGAAATCTAAATGTTGAATTTCCAAATGCAGTGAGATGAATGTGTACTCTATCATTCATGCATGTCTACAAGTGGTTGATAAAATTGTGGTGGAAATATATGTTGCATTGATATTTTTTTCTCTTTGTAACATATCTCTTCTATCTTCTTTGTATCTCTATGGAAGTGATCCCTCCAAGTGGTTAATCCTATTGGATAGTGAGCCCCGATTTAGACAGTGAGTCCTTGTTTTGGCAGTGAACCTTGTTTCTCAAGAAGTGAACCTTTGTAATCAGTTTTGATATTCTCTATAGTGTGATTTAATCCTCACCATGGTTTTTCCCTTATTGGATTTTCCATGTAAATATGGTGTTGTGTTTGTGTGATGTTTTTTAGTTTCTACACTTTCACTTAATGTTTAATCATTTTATAAGTGTTAACGATTTGTTCTAGTGAATGAATTAAAGTTTTAATTTTTTTACAACTAATTCACTCACCCTCTAGGTTATTTTGTTCAAAAATTGGTATCAAATCTTGGTTCCTTGGAGAATAGATTAATTACTTAAGGAAGGTTTGCGGGCTGGCAAAGTTACTCATGATTATCCAAGGTTTGATGGAACTAATTATGCTATCTAGAAAATACACATGGAAGAATATTTGGAGTGTTTTGGATATGATGTGGATAAAGCTTACAAGAATACTTACACTCCTCCTACTAATGGTTTGAGTATAGCTAATGAGATCAAGGCACATGAAGCAAACAATAAGGTGAAGTACATTTTGAAGAATAGTGTTGTACATTTTGAGTTGATTAAAGTTTAGAATCTGAAGACTACTAAGGAGGTCTATGATTCTTTGGAAAATGTGTATGAAGGTGATGAAAGGGTCAAAGAGGAAAAATTGCAGAACTTGGAGACACAGTTTGAGCTTCTACATATGTTTGAAGATGAGAATTTCAAAGCTTATTTACAAAGATTGGATGAGGTAGTAGTTGGAATGCAAGGACTTGGTGGTACTTAGATGAAACCAGGATTGTAAAGAATATTATTAGAACTCTCCCTAATGCTTACACCAAAAATTTATGTGCTATTGAAGAAAATATAGATTATAAGATTTTCAATTAAGATTAATTGTTGGGAACTTTGACATCTTATGAGATGAGAAAGCCGAATTTGAGAAATGGATTCAGATCAGATATTGCTTTTAAGGCTACAAAAGTTGAAGATCTAGATGAAGAGAAAGGCTCCAACAAGTATGAAGGTAAGTTAACCTTTAGATTCTTTAGTTGTGGAGGAATAGGTCATTATGTTGCAAAGTATCTAGAAAGAGCTAAGAGGAATAAACAAAGATATGAGAAATAAAATAAAGGTAAAAAGATCAATAAAGCATATTATTTGAATGAGGATGCTAGTATATATGATGAGGAATCTAATTATGGAGATGTTAATGACAATGAATTCTTGTTATTGGCTATAAAATATTAACCTACTTTTGCTAATTCTAAATATAGGTGACAGAATGCCCTTCGGAAAAGGAGAAAAATGAAGGTATTGTAATCTCTACCCTACATGATAAATAGGAAAAGAACTATTGGGTTGTTGATAGTGGTTTTTCACATCACATGAATGGTGATAAGAGTAAGTTTGTTAAAATTGAAAAATATGATGGAGGCTTGGTTATATTTGGAGATGATACTGGTGCTAGAATTTGTGGGATAGGTTTAATAAGTTTTGATGGAAAGCATAATACTAATGATGTCTACTATGTTAATGGTTTAAGGCATAATATCTTGAGTGTTGGAAAGATGTGCAATAATGGATATAATTTCTTATTTGAGGATGAGAGATGTGATATCAAGAAAGGATCTGAAATAGTGATTGTTGTAGGAAAGAAATATGAAGGAAATATCTATAAACTTAAAAGTGTTGATGGATGATGTTTTATGACCCAAATTAATGAAAGTTGGTTGTGGAATCGAAGAATGTGTCGCATGAATTTTGATAAATTGGCAAGGATTAGTGCAAATAAGGACATGAGAGATTTACCAAGGATTACAAAGCCTATTAATGTTATTTGTAAGAATTGTCAGTTTGGAAAGCAAGCAAGGAGCCATTACAGAACAAAGGATCAATCTCCTACTAGACTATTGGATTTAATTCATACAGATCTCTATGTTCCTACAAGAGTGAGAAGTCTACAAGGTGAAAGGTAATTTATGCTTTTTATTGATGATTATTCTAGATATACTTAGGTTACATTTCTTAGATAGAAGTCTGATGCATTAGATAGATTCAAGAAATTCAAGCCTATCGCTGAAAATGAAATGAATTTGAGGATAAAATACTTAAGGTCTGACAGAGGTGGATAATTCACCTCCCATGATTTTAATATTTTTTTTTAAGTGCATGGAATAAAAATATAGTTATCTACTTTGAGATCTCCTCAACAAAATGGAGTTGTTGAAAGAAAGAATGAAACAATTCAAGAGGCCACTAGATCAATGAATACTGAGGTTGGTTTACTGGAATTTTATTGGAAAGAAGCTTTTCATATTGTTGTTTATGTATTCAATCAAGTTCAAGAAATATCAAATATTACAAAGACCCCCTATGATCTATGGTGTGGAAGAATTCCTACAGTGAAGTATTTCAAGGTATTTAGAAGCAAATGTTATATCAGAAGAGATGAAGAAACTTTAGGAAAGTTTGATGCAAGAAGTGATGAGGGAATTTTTCTTGGATATTCTAATAAAAGAAAATCTTACAGATGTTTTAGTAAAAGATCAAGAAATATTGTAGAAAGTGCAAATGTCAAGGTTGATGAAGAAATGAATAATTCAATTGATGTCGATGGATATGTATCTAATGAACCTGATTGCATAAGTATTGAAGAAATTATGGAAGAACATGAAAAAGATGAGCAAGAGAAGAAAAAATAAGAAAATGAAAGAGAAGAAGAAGCTACAGTGGTGTCCCCTAAGACACCTAGATATGTGCAAAAGAATCATTCAAAAATTTAGATAATTGGAGACAAGACAAAAGTAGTATTGACAAGAAGTAGAATTGTTGCTAGTGAGGTAAATTTGTGATTACTTTATGAGATTGAAATGAAGACTATAAGTGAAGCATGTAAAGATGAACATTGGATGGAAGCTATGAAAGAAGAACTTATGTAGATTGAGATGAATCAAACTTGGGAATTGGTCCCAAGACTAATAGACAAAAACATTATTGGATCAAAGTGGGTATTCAGAAATAAGTTGAATGAGAATGGATAAGTGGTTAGAAACAAAGCAAGGCTTGTGTGTAAAGGTTACTCACAAGTAGAAGGCATAAATTTTTAGGAGAATTTTTCTTCAGTTGAAAGAATGGAATATATAAGGATGTTCTTCGAATTTTCTACTCATAAATATTTCAAGGTCTATTAGATGGATGTCAAGTCTATATTTTTGAATGGTGAGCTAGAAGAATAGGTCTATGTGGAACAACCAAAAGGATTTTAGTTGTTAGATCAATCGGATATGGTGTGTAAATTGAAGAAATATTTATATGGATTGAAGCAAGCTCCTAGAGCTTGGTATGCAAGGTTAGACAAGTATTTTATTCAACAAGGTTTCAACAAAGGTATGATAGATAGTAATCTGTATTTTAAAATTGAAAATGATAAAATCTTGATTGTATTTGTATATGTTGATGAAATTATTTTTGGAGGAAATGAAACTATGTGTAAGATGTTTGCAGAAGATACAAAAATAATTTGAAATGTCTATGTTTGAAGAGATGAATTTCTTTCTTGGGCTGCAAATTAATCAAACAGAGAAAGGAATTTTTATTTTATAGTCTAAGTATATGAAAGAGATGCTGAATAAGTTTGGGATGGATGGTTCTAAACCGGTATGTAATCCAATGGTGACTAGTTGAAAATTAGGTAAAGATGATGATTCACCTAAGGCTGATCAAAGAAAATATAGATCTATGATTGGTGGACTATTATGCATTCTATCTATCTTGTGGCTAGATTTCAAGAAGATCCTAAGGAAACACATGTTGTTGTTAAGAGAATATTTAGATATTTGAATGACACCCCAGATTATGGGTTATGGTATCCTAGGGATACTAAATTTACACTAAGTCCTTATACAGATGCAGATTGGGTTGGATGTGTAGATGACAAAAAGAGTACAAGTGATTGTGCATTCTTTCTTGGTTGCAAATTGGTGGCATGGTTGAGTAAAAAGAAAAATTCAATTTCCTTGTCTACTATTGATGTTGCATCTTTTTGTACACAAGTTTTATGGATGAAGTAGACATTAAAAGATATCATAGTGGTGTGTGGTGATCCTATTTCTATCTTCTATGATAACACAAGTGCAATTAACATTTCAAAAAATCCAGTGATGAACTCGAGGAAAAATCATATATCTATCAGGTATCATTTCTGAAGAGAGAAGGTTGTGGAGAATGAAGTAAAAATTGAGTATGTCCCACAAAGGATCAGATTGTTGATATATTTACAAAGGCTCTTCCTAAAGATATTTTTGAGTATCTCTGGGAGAATTTAGGGGTCATTTCCCCTCCTTTATTGAGCAACATGCATATGGAGATGCATCAATCTGGTGGATCTACGGATCTATATTTCTTCTAGATTGATGTTTTGGTGGCCTCCTTTCAGGGGGAGTAGGTAGTGTCATGTGTTGTCATTGTATGAGTATTTTGTTTTTAATGTCAAAGGGAAAATCAATGTAAAATATCTTTTTCCTTTGCCATTGATGTCAAAGGGGGAGAGGAAGAATGTGAAAAATATTATCTACTAAGGGGGAGAAATAGAAAGAAAAATCTTGAGAATTGTATTCAGAGCTAGTATGTTGTCTTTGATGGTTTTTCACATCATGTGTTTCCATCAATGACAAAGGGGGAGATTATTGCAAGAATGTAAGTGTTTTCATTGATGTCAAATGGTCAATTGGTTATTAACTAGTTTATATTGTCATTAATTTCATGAATGTGGGTTATTGGCTATTCATGTCGAGGATATTGAGAAAATTTTATTGAACAAAGGTTGCAAGTGTTCAATGGTTGCTTTGGGTTTCGCTTCGGTATTTTCTCTTATGTTTGTGTGGTTTAGATAGGTTGATCATGTTTGTTGGAAGCTACTATATCCATATTTTTGACTTATGATTCATTGTACAATGCGATTTATGTTCACCAAATGTGAACTATGGTTTTCTATTTTTTTATCTTAGGTCTGAGAGAAATGTTGTTGGTCCAAATTTCTCTTTGGTAAAGTCTTATGACTTGCGGTTAAAGAGTTAAGTTGTTATGATTGTATTGAAGATAATTTTGGTATCTAGAAGGATCATTGTTAATTTATCAATATGTTTTACATTGGTTTGGATGACCTTATGTTGAACACTATCTTCGAAGTTGATGAAGTGTGTTGGACCTATTTGGGTCATCATCAAGCATGTGTTTGGGTTG
The DNA here is from genome assembly GCA_007115665.2 of Sequoiadendron giganteum. Taxonomy (NCBI): domain Eukaryota; kingdom Viridiplantae; phylum Streptophyta; class Pinopsida; order Cupressales; family Cupressaceae; genus Sequoiadendron; species Sequoiadendron giganteum. The sequence goes on along the minus strand of CM021105.1, from coordinate 298,891,534 downwards.
CCCTCATTCTAATTCCACCCTAGGATGTTTTGGCACTGACCTAGTTTAAATTTATTGATGGATGGCTAGCTTTAGATATGTTTCAAAGTTGAAGATGGTATAAATACAGGATGAGTTAGTGGTGAATGAAGGACAAGAGATAAGCGCAAAGAAATAGAGCATATAGATGCGAAGTCACATACACTTTCAACATAAATTTCTAATGTCCATAGTCACGATTAAATAATGTTAATTATTTAATTATTTCTTATACACATCTTCTATTAATTAAATAAATTTAATTATTTAATTAATTCATTATGACCCTTATTCAACTTTGATTAATTAAATAGATCTTATTTATTTAATTGCATCGCTAATTAATTAATCCTCTTTATGAATTAAATAATTTATTATTTAATTTACCTCTTTATCATATTTTGACTATAATTAAATATTCATTTCAAATTATTTAATTATTCAATTAAACCTTTTCAACAGTCAATTAAATAAATCATTATTTATTTAACTAAATCTTCCAATTTCGAATGTTGAATTGAATAAACATTTCATTCATAAAAAAGAGTTATTTATATCACATTCATTTATTGCCTACTTAACTAATTATTCACCCACCATGTGACTCGAGATCTATTTGAATCAATTAGTTATCTCCTGATTTGATATCTGATCACCTCTGCAAAGAGACTCTCTGTCATAACCTGTCAATTATCTAGTCAAACTCATATGCATGAACATATTTATTAATTAAATACCTTTATTTAATTAATTAATTCATGTGTGCATTTAAACACATCATTTTCGAGTTCTAACTTTATCCTTTTCATTCAATTCTTATCTTTCTAATTTTTGAAGACTTTTAACTGAAGATTAAATCATTTATTTAATCTTGAACTCTTATTCTTTCAATTTTTGAACAACCTTAACACCAGATTAAATTATTATTCTAATTTAATCTTCATCCTGTAGAATTTTCCAACTCATTTTCTAACTGACACAAATCTCACATCACATGAAATTCATCAATCTCCATCGTTGATCTCTCTTTTGAATCTCAGTCGATCGTTTGAAAACCTATTTTCTATAAATTGGCTAAATTTTGTCATTATTCCTCCTCCCAAAATTTATATACTTTGGAAGCATGACTTATTAATATTTGATGTCTTTTTATTATCACATATACACATGAAGGCTATACTTGCACACTTATGAAAATCAGACGGAAATTATACTACAGAAGGAAAAATGGAGAAGGACAATTGAGATAATTCAAAGGAGTGGATGGATATTCGATGAGGTTGTTTTAATTACTATTTTTTCTTTCGTACTTTATTTTTTGATTTATATTAGTGCATGTTTATTAGATTTAATCGATTTTTCTTGTAGCACTTTTTATCTATGTTACATTTGGTGAGCTCGACGTGAAGAATTCCAATCTTCACAAAATTCGTAGACAGTTTTCATTTTTTTTAAGGTATCTTATAGAACGACACATCTGACTGATGAAATGATGCAATTGTATTTGTGAACCGCAACTAACAAATCCTGAGACACATCTGATGAAACCTGACACATTCGCAACTTCCTGTGACACAATTGATTGATGAAAACCATGATGCATTTGCAGCTTTAAATGATGCATTTGACTGGTAAGAATTTTGAGTTTGTGATTTCCGTTTTTTCAATTTTTCTTTTCGATTTGGTTTTAGCTAATGTTTGATTTGTAGCATGTAATTAGGAGGATAAAATATTTTTTGTAGGACGTAGCGTAGAAGATATAAACATTCAAAACATCTTTTTTAGGATGAGTGATGAAGACAAAGAACAACATCTACTAATATCATTTTCTTGCAGAAACCTGTGACGAAGACAAATGATTAAAACTACTAATGAATTGCATGTAGAACCTATGTCGAAGGCTTTAAATTGTAAAAAGAACATTGTCTTTGGTAGATTAGAAAATCATCATTTGGATTAAAATTAACCATTGTCTATTGGGTTTGGTGCAAAAGCACATTTTGTTATTACCCTTACAATTTGGTATATCAAAGTATCCTCTACCCTTGCACATTCGTGCAATCCTAGGTGTAAGAGAACCGGTTACTGACTCTAGAACTTGGGCCTATCTTGGTGGGAAAAATTACTCACCCCAAGATGACTCAAATCAGTAGCACACTTGTTGCCAGCAACTTCCAACCAGTATATAAAAGTGGAGTTTTGGGGGAAACCCCAAAAATCACGCTCACTATTTCGACAAGAAGGGAAAAATGGTCTCTCATCAAATGGAATGCCCTTACTAAAAACCTTGTTACAGTTTTTGCCAAAATCCCAGTCTATTTACTGGTGCAACAGGTCAGACCTGTGAAGCTATCTCATATCTTTACGGTTCATGTGTAGAGATGAAAAGTATACCATGAGGAGTTCATGGGTATTGTAGCTTGGCTGCCTCAAGAAGTCTGTGTCATGGAGGGGAGCTAGTGGGGTCAAGCTACTAGTCATCCACATTGAATATACATAGTTGGGGAAACCCAATTGAGAACTCAGTAAATACTATCCATCACAACCTTAGGATTGTACGTGTCTTCTGGTTTTAACAGATTCATACACTTCAAAACTGAAAAAACTTTTCTTATGTGATTGTATTTTCTTTATTTGTCAAAACTTGATCATAAAACTGAGTTAGTCATAACATTTTCATAAGAACACCACAATTGAATAGTGAATCGCAACTGTCAAGCTGAAAACCTCATGTGTCATTATGAGTTGCAATAGTTAAATGGGAAATCACATGTGTTTGTCAACAAAAAATTTCACAAAGTTTAGTTTCTGAGTTGCATCTGATAATTGAGTCGCATTTGATTAGTGAGTCGCATTTGTCATACGTTACACCACATATGTATGCCAAAGTCACATTTTTCTGTCAACAATCAAGACTTAGATTCATCAAATAACTGCATTTGTAAACTAGAAATGCATTTGTCAATTGTATCAATGCATTTGCAACTTGAGCCACAATTGACTGTCAACAAAAATCTCAAAAACTACAAACTCAGTCCGAAAAACAATCTTTTTCACTTTTGTTTCTTATGATCAACCTTGGACAGAAACTGGAAAATTTCTCAAAAACCTTGTATTGTTTAGGTGTCATTTATGGCTTAGAGATAGTCATCTTAGCTGCAAAAACCTTAGTTACCCCATAGGAATTTGCATATCATGGAATATAATTTTTTTTTGCATCATTGGATACGTTCATACTTTGATTTGTCATTATCATTGAATCTAGTCATTATTGTTTGACTAGTGAATCCTTCCAGCTCATCAGTCTAGTTTGGGAAATTCACCTTATCAGTTGTCTTTGTCCTACATCAAGTTCCTTGGTAACGTTAAGTCATAGATTTAGATTATTCCATAGGTGGTAAAATATACCCTCTTAGAATCATTTACTATCATAGTCAATTTGAAATTTTTGCATCCTAGCATATGTCATCCTAAGTATATGTCATTATAGAAACCGATAATTTTAGTGACATCCTTGATATTCAGAAAATTCCAAAAAACATAGAAATAAGACATGTCAGTTTCTGGACATAGTTTTGCATTTTCCCTTTTGAGAAACATTTCCTAGTTGAAAAAAGGTCTAGGAAGAAACAAAGAGAAACGGTAGACCCCTAGGAATTCATCAATCCTTTTGGAAATCAACCATGGAGGAAAGAGAGACCACACAAATCTTTGCTTGAAAAAATCTCACTAGAGACACACATGGAAAAATTTATGTAGAAGATGTAGATGTTGCAGTGCAAGATCCAGAATTTGCATCCATTATGGATGAGTTTTTGGAAAATGATCCCCAAAGATATCTAGCAAAGTTTCTAGTAGAAGGTGCCACACTACCCCCAAGATTTGATGTTCATACTTTGAAAACATCTACTCAACCAACATAAATAGTGACATCAAGTGTCTCAGTTCCTCAAGTTACTATAGCAATACCAACTGGCATACCTACTCAGACATCGTCAATTGTAAATGCAACCCCATTCAATATAACACAAGTTTTACAATTCATTGCGGGAACATCTTCATCAAACCCCTTTGGCACAAACATCACTGGTAAAAGACCCAAAGTTGGCACGAACACAATTGCACCTCATATCAGCACCAATATTGCCATTCCACAAATAGGGGCTTACACAAATAGGAAATATTCCTACACCAAACCAAAACATTCAAACATGAAATACTCCTACACAAAATTAGAAAATTCAGACAAGATATATCCCTACACTAAATCAGAACATTCAAACAGGATATATACCCTCACCAAATCACAATCCGTCACAGAATATGGCATTTCAGAACACTTACATCAATCCTAATAATGAAAAAATTTCATTGACACAGGTAGATGTTCTGCAAAATCAAATGAAAATCCTTCAACAACAAATGGACAATATGTCAATGTTAGGCAAATGAACTATCTCAGCGCAAGATTTATGTCTATGTCCTTTTGACAAATCATTGTACATGACACCCTTCCCGCATAGATACATTATACCAAATTTTTCTAAGTATAATGGGAAGAGAAATCCTCTAGAACACAAATAATTTTCTACAACATACATGGACATCTCATATGACCCCACATACCTTATGAGACTCTTTCTGTGAACCCTTGTCAGAATAGCATTGGAATGGTTCTCTAAACTACCATATAGCATAAAATCATGGGGTGAATTAGCTAAGAATTTTGTCGAACACTTTGCCTTCATAATAGACAATGAAATCACCATAGCTACATTGTGTCACACCATGCAAGAAGAAGGCGAAAAATTCACTACCTTATTCTAGAGATGGAGGAGTTTAGCTAGTCGATGTCCAGTTGAAATACCAAAAAAAAAAAAAAGTCATGATATTCCTTGAAAATCTTCATCCAAAACTGATAAGTGACTTAAGGGTACACTGTTGTACCTCTTTCCTAGACTTGGTGCAAAAGGGCACTATACTTGAAAAAGGCCTTATTGACAAAGGAGACATTAAGGTACCAGAAAAAAATCCAGTTTTTCAACACCAAAATTCTCCCAACGATAGAAACAAGTTCTGGTCTAGAAACAAAAATGTAACAAATGATGGTATTATTGACGCTAAAACCCTACATGCGGGACCTATCATCATTCTTAGAGGTTACAACTCCAATCAGGACATGACGAGTAATCTAGATCAAATGGCTAACTTTGTCCGAAATTCACAACAACAACAACCATGGAGGAGATTTCCTAAACATGAGTTTACACCCTTAGGGGAGTTGATTGAGACAGTTTATAAAGAGGTTCTTAAACATAAACTCATACAACCTCTAGAACCAAAATAATATGATCCTTGATAGTTTAAACCTTTATGGTGGGATGATAATGCCTATTGTGAATACCATCAAACAAAGGGACATAACTTAAAACAATGCCAACAATTGAAAAACATCATACAAGATTTTGTTGAAGATGAAACCATAGAAGTCAATGGGTAGAAACATACCAAGAATAGTGATCATAAGGTCTTCACAAATCCGTTACATGACCATGCGAAAGTAAAAACCTCTAGTGCAGGTACTGAGAATAATACATCAGCCAATTACACCAATGCCAAATATGACTATAAGCTAGGTACGATCATCCATCACATCCGAGCTGCTAATGAAAATATCCATACCATTACCATAAAGAAGCATCCTGAATGTGTTGTAAATACACACAAAACTAAGATAACTCTTCTCAGACCTTGACTAGAACCATAACTACAGTCTTCCAATCCTAAGTATAACTTGATCAATTAGGGAAGACCCCAACACAAATATCTATCTTAGAATTGTTGACCTAATCACTAGATCATCGAGCCATTCTGGACAAAGCCTTGCAAACCACCATTGTTCCTACCAATTTAGATGTCAATAATTTTAAAGAAATGGTAGGATACTTAAAAAATTCCCATCACGCCACATTATCTCAATAGAATTATGCAACTGAGAAGACCAATCATAATGAACCACTACATCTTGAATTTATATTCCATCAAACCAAAGTCAGACGAGTCTTGGTAGATAGAGGAGCAAGGTTGAACCTTTGTACTTTAAAATTGGTTAAGGCACTAGGTTTCTCAAAAGCATGTGTGGACACCACCAAGAGTATAGTCATTAAGGCTCATGATGATGAGGAAAGATCATCTATAGGAGTTGTTACACTCCCCATTAGGATTGGCCCTATAGTTATGGACAGTAGTTTCCAAGTCTTGGATCTCACCCTTCCATATAATCTTTTGTTGGGTAGACCCTGGATACACAAAATGAAATTTGTACCTTCCACTTATCATCATTGTATTAAATTCCCATATAATGGCACCAAAATCACAATTGATGGTGATCTAGATCCTTTCAAATATTTCACAAGCCTATGCAAAATACCACAATGACAGGTGCGTGTTAATCAAGAGGCTTCATCCTCCACCTTATCCATGTACATTGATCCATCAACTCTCACTAAGTCCATTGCATCACAAACACCACCATCTACTCCTAAGGTCGAGATCCAAGACAAGGGCTATGGAGAATATCACATGAAAACATCCTATTGCGTCAGTCAAATGGTTCCTCCTAAGTCATATGGTCTATCCACAACAGATAGGAGACAGTCAATAGTCACATTCCATGTCCCTCCTACAATGGCATTAACAAAATGGGGAGAGTTAAGTAAAGAAGCTATAGACCAAGATGATGTCACCTCTTGGTTTTACAAAGAAGACAATGAATAACCTCCATTGTCTATTCAAATATCTAAGGATCAATATGGAAAAGGCTTCATGATAATGCAAAGTAAAGGATATGACAGACATAATGGTTTAGGGCTACATTAGAATGGAAGGATTGAACCAATCATTATCTCACCAAGACCAAAGGGCCTAGGGCTAGGGTTTCAACCGATTAGAATTGGTATTCCTAGTACTTATTTACTGTTACAAGAGGAAGTAAGTGCTTCTAAGGACATTGAGATATCCCACAAACCATTAGAACCATTTTATGATGACTCCCCTAACTCAAGCGAATATGAATGGGATTCCCTTTCCTCTACCAGCATGATGGACCTAGATAAGTTATTTGGTGAACTTGATAAAATGCTACAATCCACACCAACTCCATCTAGCCCCCATCCTTAAAATTCCTTGTCCAAAGAAGAATGGATTGAGCTTTATTATTGGGAAACCATTGATCCTGAATCTTGGGCACCTGATGAACCATCTTCTAATGACCTAGTCCTTACAGTTGTACCACAATCAAGTTTACATGTCCCTAGGAAAAAGAACAAGAAAGAGTTAGTCCAAAAAAATTCTGACCATGTCAACCACTCTATTCTCACTTTGTCAGCCTCCACATTTGATAACTCTGATGATGACATGCCCCTCATTTATCCCCAACTTATCGATTGGGATCAACAAGGTACACCCATCTTAGACACATTTGAGAACGACGAAGCGATAGCTAAGTTCATGGGACTTCGAGAAGGCATACCTAGAGGGGATCATAAATATGGATTTGGCATAGAATTAGATAACATGGCATATTTTGGGGAGTCTGTTTACACCTCTAGCCGCAAAAGTGAAAATAAAAAGAAAAAAATGAAGATAATGAAAATGACAAGTCCCTTTAGATGATGAAATAGTAAAAATAAAGGACGCATTCGAGGGAAAAAACCTCTCTGAGGCACCCAAGGATGGAGGTTTGAACATTCTCCTAGTTGCTCGGGAAAGGTCACCCATGTTAGTTGAAGAATCTATCAAAGTCAACATAAACACTGAAGAAAACCCTCGGGTAATATGCTTTGCAACATCTTTGATAGAGACGGAGCAACCAAAGTTTTGAGACTTATTTACAAAGAGAGATAAATTTAGCATGGTCATATGCCGACATGCCTAGGTTGGATCCAGATATAACATTGCATCATCTACCATTACAAGCAAGTATTAAGCTCATCAAGTAGAAGCTAAGAAATATGCATCCACAAATTGCTCTTCTGGTCAAAGTAGAACTTAAGAAACTATTGGATGTCGGATTCATCATATCCATAGACTATGCAGATTGGATTTCAAATCTTTTGTTAGTAACCAAACCATCTGGGGGCATTCACATTTGTACAGAACTCAGAAATATCAACAAGGCATGTCCTAAGGATGACTTCCCCTTACCAAAAATTGACATGATTGTGGACCTTATAGTAGGATATGAGATGCTATCCCTCATGGATGGTTTCTCTGGGTATAATAAAATCAAAATTTCCATTGAGGATAAACATAAGACAACTTTCACATGTCCATGGGGAACATATTGTTGGAATGTTATGCCTTTTGGGCTTAAAAATGTGGGAGCTACATATCAACATGCAATGATGACTATATTCAATGACCTTGTACATACTCTCATGGAAGACTATGTCAACAATCTAATAGCTAATTCATTAACAAGAGCAGATCATTTGAAGGTTCTAGATAAGATATTCCAAAGGCTAGAAAACTACAAAGTAAGGCTGAATCCAAAAAAATGTGTCTTTGGCGTAAAATCAAGAAAACTTCTAGGATATATCATTTCTAGAAGAGGCATTGAAGTAGACCCAGCAAAAGTAAAGGCTGTAATAGACATGCCTCCATCAACCAACACCAGTTAGATAAGAACACTACAAGGAATACTATAGTCCATCAGATGCTTCATAGTACAGTTAGCAGACAAGATACATCCATTCCAACATTTTCTCAAGAAGGGGGTACCATTTGCATGGACACCCAAATGCCAAGAAGCTTTCCAAAAGATTAAAGAATATCTTATTACACTGCTTATGTTAATGCCACCTAAAAATGATAGACCTTTGATACTTTATATATCAGAAACTCAGTCAACATTAGGATCCTTACTAGCACAAAATGATGATGAAGGTCATGAAAGGGAAATGTATTACATCAGTCATACTTTGGTGGGATATGAACTAAAATACAGTAGCATAGAATGTGTTTGTCTTGCAGTAGTGTTTTCTACTCAAAAAATTAGGCACTATATGCTAAACCACCAAACCATGTTGGTCACTAAGATAGATCCTTTGAAATATCTCCTAAGCAAAGCAACACTAACAGGCTGATTGGCTAAATGGGTAATGACACTTAGTGAATATGGCATCCAGTCTATGGAAAGGAAAGCTATAAAGGGAAATTAATTGCAGATCAGTTAGCAGATGCACCAATTAAGGAAGACCATCTTTTAGTGGTAGATTTTCCTGATGATTTTATCTTCAAATTTGACACTAGAACCACATGGAAATTATACTTTGACGAGTCACATACTAATCATGGTTCAGGAGTAGGCATACTATTTGTTACACCACAAGGTGACACCATTCCCAAGTCATTTAGAATTTCTTTCCCATGCACCAACAACATAGCAGAATATGAAGCCCTTGTGATAGGATTAAGAATGGCAGACCAATGGAAGATCAAGAGTTTACATGTTTATGGAGATTCTCGGCTAGTAGTCTGGCAAGTCAATGATGAATATGAAACTAAAGATGAAAAAATTTCTCCCTACAAGCACATGGCCAATAGTTTTAAGCAATACTTTGATAACATTGCCTTTCAAAAAATACCCCGAATTCATAATAGGGAAAGAGATGCTATGGAAACCGTGGGTTCATTATTGAATATACCTAGCAATGTGCCTAAATTTGAGTTTTGGGTCGAACAACTTCTATTCCCTTCCTATGATGTCCTAGATTCTATGATGGTGTGTATAATTATTGGTCCCACTTTCCCATGGTACAAGGACATATACGACTATCTAAATGCCCAAATCCTACCTTTATATTTGTCAAACAACCAACGTAGAACCTTTATCCATAGGTCTTCCAAATACACCATCATTGGAGATACCCTGTATAGATGTACCTCAGATAACACCTTGATGAGATGTATTGATGTTGAAGAAGCACAAGAAACCTTACAAGAGGTACACAAGGGTATATGTGGATCCCATTCTAGCGGTCCTACCTTAGCCCACAAGACTATGAGACTAGGCTATTATTGGCCTACTATGGAAAAAGACTCATATATCTTTGTCAAGAAATGTTGACAATGTCAGATACATGGATACTTGATACACACACCAGCACAAGAGCTCCATTTGATAATGTCACCATGGCCTTTTTCCCAATGGGGACTTAATCTCATAGGTAAGATACACCCTCCATCTTCTAATGGTCATAAGTTCATCATAACCGCCACTTAATGCTTCACCAAATGGATTGAGGCTATTCCCATGACTTACATCACCGACACTCAAATTTCCATGTTTATCCTAAACTACATCATTTGTTGGTATGGTGTACCTTAATCCATCATCACAAACAATGGTCGTCCATTCAAAAACCAAGAATTATGCCATCTCTGTGAAAATTTCCACATCCAACACCATTTTCCACCCCACATTACCCACAAGGTAACGGCCAAGAAGAGGAATCTAATAAGACCATCATTAGAATCCTCAAAAATATTGTTAATGACGTAAAATATTGTTAATGATGTTGGTTGTGACTAACATCTACAACTTAATCCTACCTTATGAGCTTATCACACAAGCATCTACACCCCCACTGGTGCCACTCCATACTCTTTGGTACTCGGTTCTGAAGCTATCTTACCTATTGAGGTCAAAATTCCTTCCCTAAGGGTATCATTGAAAGGTCATACTGACGATGAAGAATATCGTGTATCTAGATTGCACAAGTTATAATTCCTAGACGAACGAAGACAAAAGGCTCTAAATCATTTGCAAGAATATCAAAATCATCTTCGCCATAGCTATAATAGGAAAGTTTTGAATCGACACTTTGACATTGGTGACTTGGTCTTAATTGAGAGCCCGAAGAATCAAGCTGAAAGAGAAAAACCAGGCAAGTTTGAACCAAATTGGTTAGGGACTTATATTGTTACATAAGCTTTTGGATCAGGAGTGTATCATCTCTCTACCCCTGAAGAAGTACCAATTTTATCACCAATCAACAACCTTCATTTGAAGAGGTTTTATGCATAGCTTCTAAGAACCTTGTCTTAATCTGAAAAATACAAAAAACAAAAAAACAAAAAAATTGTTACGTTGATGAAAACCTGGCAAACAAGCATCTTTGTAACACCAATTAAAAAAATAAAAAATCAATAAAATAGTAAAGAGAAGTAATCTTTCTAATAGTGAAAACCACTTTGGTGGCACTATGGATAAGTACCATGGTGAAAACCTGGAAAATAGGCACCGTGTGTAGTCGACTTCGCTCCTTCATCTACCATCATTCCAATCAGACTTTTCACCATCACTCATAATAAATGGTTGTCTTATCCATTACTTGGAATGATTGACATCAAGTCCACTATGTCTCTACACTCCATCCTATAGGTCTTATTCCTGACTGGGGGAAAATCCTCGATCTGTGTCATTTGGGCCTTGTACATAACATCCCAACATCATAAAATGTCTTGAAAAAATCCAAAAATCATTACAAAAATGTCTTGAAAAAATCCAAAAAAATTGAAAAACCCCCAATGACAGAAAAATTGAAACATGTCAAAAATCCCAAAAATAGTGTCAATTGTGTCAAGTCGGTCATGAACATAGTCAAAATACGTTGCCTCTATGATTGGACATAGGAAATGCCATCTATTGATGTGCCCCCAAGGCATTAGGTATATCTTTCTAGGTTTGTCATGTCTCACACACATAAAATCATGACTCCTTGTACAAGTCAAAGTCATTGATCGTGTTGAACTACGAGGTCTTTGCATGTATAATGCATGCAAGGCCATCAATTGATGAGCCCTTGAGGCTGCACTAGGTTAGTTCGTTAGGGTTTATCACATTCACTATCATACACGTCAGATATCATCAAGTTAGGTACATATTTTCAGTCAGTTATGTCAGTCAAAGTCAAGTTGAACTACGAGGTTTCTACGTGTATAATGTAGGCAAGGCCATCAATTGATGAGCCCCCGAGGCCGCACTAGGTCAGTCCTTTAGGGTACATCATCTCAAGTCCACATAAGTCAATGCACACACACTCATAACAGTCAAGGAATAAAAAAAATTATCAATCAATAGGGAAAACATGTCAAAATTGTCATCAAGTCAAAATCAAACACATTGTTAGAACAATCAACTTATGTCTTAAGCAAGATATGTCTTTCTTGATAATAGACATTGTCAATCATCATAGCCTCATGTATCTTGTCACATCAATGACATCAGGCTCAATGTCTTATACGACACGTGTCAATCTAAAACCAGGCTTTGTCATGCCTTACACAGATAGTCACAAAAAGTCGAAACCAGACTCAACGTCTTATATGGTATGTGTCATTCCTCACATCGGGCTATGTCAAATAATCAAACAATCAGACAAGATCAAGTTTTGGAAAATATTTTTATTGGATTTTTGAATTTATATCTTATTTTGTCTTATCTATTTATGGATTTGTATTTGAGTTTGGTTACTAGCTTTCTCAAGGATGTCCCCTGAAGGATTTAGAGAAGCAAGGATTTCTCATGACTCCTTTTCTTTGACTGTTGTCTGTCGACTGTCTTTTAATTCTGGATTTTAAGTCATGTTACTAGTTTCCTTGAGGATGTCCCATGAAGGATTTAGAGGAGCAATTACGTCTCATGACCCATATTTTATTTGTTTGTTGTATGTGGTTTGTCTGGACAAAAAGACTAGGGAAATTTTTTCCTTAGTATGAGTGAAGACACTCCTTGTTTGCAACTATCTGTTTTCACAAGTGGATGACTTTGAACACTATGTTCTATCTCATATCATGGTGTGTACTATCCATTTGTGTCATGTCCTACCCAATGATGATTAAATGCAAATCTTGGTATATATATGGAGAAATATCAAAGATTATATGTGCTTCTAATTATCATTCTTGCTTCATACTAACATTTTGAATTATCCACGCTAACATTTCTTCTATCCTGCATAACGACAGAGTCTTGTGACACAAAAAAAATTTAGATAATCTGCATATGCATACATTCCTCAAACATTATGTAAACATTTTCATATGTTTAAATATAGTATATCATATTAGTTGTGATGAATTTTACACAAAGTATAAAAAATAGGCATATCCATTGCATTTCTAGGAAAATCATGTCATAATAGGCATTCAATCATCATAGAGTACATACATAATGAAAAAATTACCATGTACATCACCATTGTCAGCATATAGCATCACATTTAGATAGCATTATATATATAAACATCACATTGCATATCATATCATGAAAGTAAATGCATCCATCATCATATAGAATCAACATAACATTATAGGTTGCATTAACACATCATAATGTAGAAATGATCATCCAAAACATGTACATATCAGATAAACAATAACATCTCATAGAGAACATAATCATATAGGAAAACAATGCATCATCATAAATAGAACTGCATATCATATGGAACGCCACCAAAAATCATATATATACATCGCTCAAAATAACATGTGTCATAGTACAACGTCATAATGTATCAATAAATAAAAAGGAGCTCACAAGCTCTATGATCAAAGTACAATGTCTGTAAATATGAAAATGTCAATGTGTGCCACTGCTGCTACTCCCATGTGGTGAGTGTGGAGGCATATTTTGTTGAGGTACTCTCTTTGCGGTGGGAGGCCTATCATATGGACCTATCCTCGATGTTCCTACCACACCCTATTTCTTTTGTGTCCTCGTCTGACTCTTGCTTTGTGATATGTGGCTACATGCCTCAGAATAACTAGGAGCTCATCTCTCAGGAGGCACCACTAACTCATACAGATCTCTGTAATAGGAGGCTCTATCCACTGCCCTGACTAACTCACGAGTGAAACCATCAGATGATGAACCACTGTCGAGACGTATGATCTCGATAAACTATTGCTTTGTCTCCTACCTCTGAGCTACTACCTGATCTCTCTCCATGAGAGAATTGTCCCTCTTCATCTGCATGGCATCTTGCTCTGCGATAAGCACCCTCGCCCTCTCCTCCAAAGACTCCATAGCACTATCTTTGGGAGCCTCCTCATCCTACCTCCCCTCTACTATCTTGTCACAAAGCTCTCTCTCCTACTCCCCCATAGCTACCTCCTCCTCTTCCTCATCCTCTCCATATTCGACAAGTATGCCAAGGACATCAATATCCATGTCCTCCCTCTCGGCCTCCTCCTCTGCATGCTCCTCTATCCCAACCTTCGCCTCTGCATGCTCTTCTACTACTACCTCCTCAGTAGCATTCTCTACTCTAATCATTGCCTCCACTCCACCCCCAAGATCCAACATCGATATATCATCCACCTCTGCCTTAGCCTCACGAATAGGTGATAATCCACCTACGTGAACACCTCTTCATCCCCACCGACCTCATCTCCCACCTCTACCACCACCACCTCTACCATCATCCCTCCCTCTTCTGCCAACCCTACCACCACCCCTGCCTCTGCGTTGACCTCTCAGACTTGTCCCTCGTCTCTCTATAGGTGTCAGCTGATCCGGATTTGTATATGGCACAAGACGATGTATAGCTAACCATGTATCATAAGAAACCATAGTCCCTAGACCTTCTACTCCACCTCTCCATCCCCACAGTAAAGGTTGCAAAGCCTGAATGTCTAACTCTGTAGTAGCCACTAGTATCATAGGCCCCCACCAGGGAACCTCTCTAGATGATCAAGCAAACTCTATTCATCCTCGAGGCTCATCCTGAACCTCACCAAATTGTCTCAGTACATGATCCAATAAGTGTCTCTCTATAATGTGCACACTAGAGACACTCCTCCCAATCAGATACTATGTCTGCTGACAATAAGGAAAATGTCTATCCTTGTCGGACCATCGTGCACAATCCATATACGGTCTCCATGTAAACTGAACTAATGTGTCTAAGGCATGTCTCCATAATCTAGTGTCTCCAACATGTCTTTGTGTGATTTTTCTTGCATATCAGAAAACATACATGGATCTAGCATCCCACTCAGCAGTCACTGGGGGACGAAACATAGCAATGTGTTCCCACACCTAGATCATGAGAAGAGTGGTCCCGTAGCTCATCAACTATGCATATCTATAGGCTATATCATGAAGATGGAAGTAAAACATGGCTAATAAACAAGGACCCCAGGCATATACAACCTCCCTCTCAAGCATCCCAACTAACATCTCCCCACACCCAACAAGAAATCCATGACCTCAATGGTCAGGAAGAACTATGCCAGCTATCAATGTACATAATATACAATAAATCCTCTCATATCTATCAGATAATACCTGTCATCTAATCTCATAGTGCTCTATCCCTAATTTCCTAATATCATCATATACATAAAATCTAGTGATCTCGCTATATCCTCTTTGTGTATCATACATGACTCTCTCGCCTCTAATAGGCAATCTCAGAATCCTATATACATCCTCCAATGTAATAGTTGCCTCTCCAATAGGCAAATGAAATGAGGAGCTCTCTGAATTCCACCTCTCACATAAGGCAGTGAGCATACCTTTGTTTGCCCGAATCATGGGCATGGTGCATACATGATGCAACCCCAATCTCCATAGTAATCATGAATTTGCACTCACTAACCGATCTCTGAGCTCAAATGTATCTAACCATGACTCCCGAGTATAAATCGGATCTAATATAACCTACAAAAGGCATTCAACCCAGGTTTCACACAACAAATCATTTCATCTTTTCATTTGAACATTTTTAAAAAAAAATTGACAGTCAAATGTGTCGCTACCAAAACAAATGTGGTGCACATATCACATGCATCATTCTCAAATTCAAATGTAGTGCATTACCATACATGCATTATACAAACAAGCATATGTGTTTCATAGATCAAATGCATCACAAAAAATCATACCAAGCATTATCAAGAAAATATGTGAAACTAATTGCAAATGCAGTGCATTTTAGTTGCCTAACCATTATGCAAATCTGATTCACTTTTAACAAATGTGTTTCTCCTAACTACATGTGACTATCCTAATCTCATATGCATTGCAAGAACTCACATGCAGTGAATAAATTTACAAATATGATCATTCCCTAAATGACCTAAAAATGCCTAGACGTGATTTTGCATATGCGTAATTCCGCGAGAAAATATGTCACATACGAACGCATATGCATTGAATTAAAAGTGATGCATTTGCAATTTTAACTTTAAATGCCTAAAACTACGTGTAAAACGCAAATTCAAGAGATCGTTCAAAGGTACTTACCGGGGGTTCTGCGTCCGCAAGCCGTCTGAAGGTCTGGATCTTGTAACCACGATGATCTGCGTACAAAACGAGAGACATTTTTTCCAGGTGCTTAGAGAAAATCTCTCAATTCTTCAAATCTATAGGGTGCAGATGATTTGAATTTCACCCTAATTTCTATTTATACATAGGGCTAAAAGTGGAATTTCTTTTGACCTTGTCTATCGGCCATGTAAAATTCCATCTTCAATCAACCTGTACACGTCCCTAACACTTCCAAATTCAATTTCGTCAACTCCATAGCATTTTTGGCCATCAAATTGACTTATTAGGACTATTTCCTGATATATTTTTTTTAATTTCAAAAAATCATCAATTTTCCCGAGGGGGCATACCCTAACCTATTTCATATTGGGGTATGACTGGGGCATGTTTTTAACGATTTTCTTTGACACAAAAGTCAAAATGACATTGTATCAAAGAGGGGAAAACTGTAGACACTGAAAATTGGTTTAGGCCTACAAGTACACTTTCGACATAATTTTCTAATGTCCATGGTCATGATTAAATAATGTTAATTATTTAATTATTTCTTATACGCATCTTTCTTCTATTAATTAAATAACTTTAATTACTTACTTAATTCGTTAGGACCCTTATCCAACTTTGATTAATTAAATAGATCTTATTTATTTAATTGCATCGCTAATTAATTAATTCTCTTTCTGCATTAAATAATTTATTATTTAATTTACCTCTTTATCATATTTCGACTATAACTAAATATTCATTTGGAATTATTTAATTATTAAATTAAACCTTTTCAATATTCAATTAAATAAATCATTATTTATTTAATTAAATCTTTCAATTTTGAATGTTGAATTAAATAATCATTTCATTCATAAAAAGAGTTATTTATGTCACATTCCTCTATCACCTACTTAACTAATTATTCACTCACCATCTGACTCGAGATCTATTTGAATCAATCAGTTATCTCCCGATTCGATATTTAATCACCTCTGCGAAGAGACTCTTTGTCATAACCAGTCAGTTATCTAGTTAAACTCATAGGCATGAACATATTTATTAATTAAATACCTTTATTTAATTAATTAATTCATGTGTGCATTCGAACAAATCGTTTTCAAGTTCTAACTTTATCCTTTTCATTCAATTCTTATCTTTCTAATTTTTGAAGACTTTTAACTGAAGATTAAATCATTTATTTAATCTTGAACTCTTATTCTTTCAATTTTTGAACAATCTTAACACTGGATTAAATTACTATTCTAATTTAATCTTCATCCTGCAGACTTTTCCAAATCACGTTCTAACTGACACAAATCTCACATCACATGGCATTCATCAATATCATCATTGATCTCTCTTTTGAATCTAATTCGATCGTTCGAAAACCCATTTTCTATAAATTGGATGACTTTTGTCATTATTCCTCCTCCCGATATCTATATACTTTGGAAGCATGACTTATTAATCTTTGATGTTTTTCTATTATCATATATACACATGAAGGCTATACTTGCACACTTATGAAAATCTGAGGGCAATTATACTACAGAAGGAAAAATGGAGAAGGACAATCGAGATAATTCAAAGAAGTGGATGGACATTCGGTGAGGTTGTTTTAAATACTATTTTTATTCTTTCGTACTTTGTTGTTTGATTTATATTAGTGCATGTTTATTAGATTTAACCGATCTTTCTTGCAACGATTTTTATCTATGTTACATTGAACACTATCTTCGAAGTTGATGAAGTGTGTTGGACCTATTTGGGTCCTCATCAAGCATGTGTTTGGGTTACCCTCATTCTAATTCCACCCTAGGATGTTTTGGCGCTGACCTAGTTTGAATTTAATGATAGATAGCTGACTTTAAATATATTTCAAAGTTGAAGATGGTATAAATACAAGATGATTTATTGGTGAATGAAGGACAAGAGATAAGCACAAAGAAATAGAGCATATAGATGCGAAGTCTAAATGTTGAGTTTTTGGATACAATGAGTTGAAGGTGTACTATATCATTCATGCATGTTTGCAAGTGTTTGAGAAAATTGTGGTGGAAATATCGGTTGCATTAAGATTGTATTCTCTTTGTAACATATCTCTTCTATCTTCTTTGTATCTCTATGGCAGTGAGACCTCCAAGTGGTTAACCCTTTTTGATAGTGAGTCTTGATCTAGACAGTGAGTCCTTATTTTGGAACTGAGCCTTGTTTCTTAGGCAATGAGCATTTGTAATTAGTTTTGATATTGTCTATAGTGTAATTTAATCCTCACCATGGTTTTTTCCTTATTGGTTTTTCCACGTAAATCTGGTGTTGTTTTGTTTGTGTGATTTTTTTTCATTTTTTGCACTCGCACTTAATGTTTAATCATTTTAGCAGTTTTTAGAATTTATTTCGTTGAATGAATTAAACGTTTAAATTTTTTACAAATAATTCACCCCCCCTCTCAATTGTCTTGTCCAACACAAGGTGACACTTTTTTAAGCGAAATTTTGTCGAAATTTGTGAATGTGAATGATTGAAAATACACTAATATGCAAGTACTATGCAAAATCAATGTAATATGCATGCAATTTTTTGGGATTTTTTAGGTTTTAAACTTGATGCAAAATAAAAATTTACACCCTATATGATATGCAATATAATTCAATTTTAACAACCCTAAATGAAATGAAAACTAATGCAATACAATGCAAAATATTGCAAATCCTAGATCTAGGGTTTGAATGGACTCCAATTTCAAAATTTTGGATGGACAATGTCAAGTTCACCAAATTGAAAAAAAGGAAAATGGGGTTTGATGGATATGAAATGGGGGTATGCACCCATCTTCCTTATTTCATTAGGAAAAATAGATCCCCTAGGATAATATTGACTTTCAACCCTCAAGTGAGTCAACCTTAATGGAGGTCTTGTTGTTTTCCTTATGATTGAGGATGAGGTAAATATGATTGAAATGCACTTTTGGGATATAAATGAATCCAATTATGCAATGTAAATCTTGAATCATCAATTTAAAGAATAACAAAAATAGAAACAATCAACTTTTGGAAAATCTAAGAAGGGTAAGACTTTATGCACTCATCACCAAAAGCTTATGTTGAGTGTCCTCTTGGGACAGATTCACCCTAGGGTGAATGGGTCTTGCTTCAAGTATCCAAAATCTATTTTGAAAGTCCTCTGCTCTTGGATCTGTACTTTAATTCCTCTAGATATCATAGTTGGAAATAAATTTTGCAAGTGAGTTTTCATGCCTTAACAACTTCAATGACAACTTTGACAACTTTGCAAAAATTCACTTTTGATCAATCTTCAATCCTTCTTCACCTGTAAATATACAACACACAAAGAAAGGGAAAAAAATTTTATTCTTGGTGAATGGGGGTTTCCCTTGGTCAAACCTAGTTTTGGTAGTTAAACCTTGACATGAAATGATACATGAATGGAAGGAATGATGAATGAACAATTCTATGTTGCAACTCACCAAAACCTTGAATGGAGGTCCTTAGAGGACTAAAGTCTAACAAATCTCTCCAAGGTATTAATCTTGCATGAAATGGCTTGATTGGATGTTGATCTTGATGCTTGAATTTGAATTGAATACTTGAAACCTACATCACAATGTTAGCTCCAAAAACATGCATGAATGAAGATAACTTTTACATGATGCTTGAGATCTTGAATTCTAGAGAAAATGACTAAGAAATCTACTCTTGAATGCTCTTGACAATAATCTTAGCTCTTGTGAATTTCACCTCTAGTTTGTTAGATTTGAATTGATAAAAGACCTTTGTATTTAAAATTAATCTTCTAATTTCTTGACAATTAAACATAAAAGGATAACAATTGCAATTTGAATTTGAATCATAATTTTTTGACCAAAAAAATGTTAAAAATTGATATCCTAAACTTAAGGGGGACCCATTCTCCCTTGGGAAAAAGAGTCCTCTAGGACTTAAATCTAGGATAGTCAATTTCCAAGGCAATTTAATTATTGTTTTCAATTGTTTAATACAAGTTTCCCTTTTGGGAAATGGGATTAATTAGGCTTTTAAATTCATAATTGGTACAATTAAAGGCTTAATTAAGTCCAATTTGTTAAGGGACCTAAACATAGTGTGAAAATGTAAAGTACATTTTTTGACACTACATCTACAAAACCATTAAGACTAGTCAATAGGGAAATCGGGAGAAAGGCATTAACCATTGATAACAACCATAAAACTGCCTAAGTTCAAGCCCAAAAGACCCTAATATAAAAATGAAGCACAAATGATACAATAAATCAAATGATAAATCAATAATAATACCATATCTCCCATGCCAAAGTTAATTCCCATTCATTTATCTTCTCAATTTTGATTTGTTTCTCTTGAATATCAAGTGTACACAATTCACAATAAGCTCAAGATGGATGAATGATAGAAAAATTTCCAAGAATGTGGTTGGATTCAAATGAGATTGAATGTTGATTTTATAGAAATTCAAATTGGATGAACAATGAGAATTTGATGAAGAAGTAAAGAGATTGAATATGGAGAATGATTGAGAAGAATAGATGGATTAATTAACTGGTTGCATGAGGAGTTAAGTGAGCTAATTATGTAGATAACTCAAACTAAGTGTGATTCAACTAATTGCATGAGGTGTGAAGTGGAAGAAAGTTTTAGTTAGAAGGTGAGCTAGTTTTTCATGAGAGTTTAATAATTAATTAAAATAATTAATTTTTACTGCATGCGCAAGATGAGCTAAATAAATAAAATAACTACATTTATTTAAAGAGTGGATAAATATAGATAAATTAAATAATTAAAATAAATTATTTAATTTTGGAGGAAAAGTGATAATAAATAAATAATTAAATAATAATAATTTATTTAATTAAATTAGAAGAATAAAAGTAATTAGTTATGTAATTAAATAAATAAAATTTATTTAATTAATCAAAGAAGAATAAAGTTAAAGTGAATTAATTAAATAATATAAAATTATTTACTTAATAGAAGAATATGTAATTAGAGAATAATTAAATAATCAAAAATTATTTAATTATGTAGAAAAGACGCTAGTGTAAAATGTCATTTGTAGGCTCAACACATTTTTCAATGTCTACAAGACTATATGTTGATATGTTCAGTACATAAGAGGAGCATATACATGTTTGTACAAATAAGGAATTCTATTATTTTATTTTCTCTTGGGATATTAAATTTGTAAAGGTATACTAGAGCTATGTTTTTATCCAACAACTACTTCAACACAATATTATGGATTGAGGAGGCTAATGAAATGGATTGTTTCAATTAAAAATATGAACTTATTTCCTATACTTATTTTCAAAATTGTGCCTAATTTATTTAACATATAATTAACTAAGTAAATAGACTTGGTAAGTGCAAAGTTAAAGAGCTAAAGGAATAACTCATAGTTAAACTACATTATAGATTTGTAGATAATTTATAATATTTTTTTATGAGATGCATTTTATGACAAGTTACAAGAATTAAATACATTTAAAATGCTCAATCCAACATTAAATATAGATATATAAATATATATTCATTTCAAGAAAATAATGAACACACAGCCTACCTAGATTTCACTAAACCATGACAGAGTTGACAGACCAAGCAATGAAAAAGAGTGACTAGATCACCATGCCAATATTATCTTTAGTTTCCAATGACCTCTACACTAAGTATCCTCTTCTTGTAGTGATGAATTAGTAAATTTCCTATAGACTATATCTCTTACTTTGTAACCGAGAAATTTATGAATAACAATATAAGATAGATAAAGAAAGAATGAAGAATGAATATTAAAAATGCATGATCTCATTAATTTATGATGACACCATTCTTATATTATTTTTCCTTCATTGACATCTCAATTAGAGGTTCCAATTATATCAACATGTATATCTTCTTGAAGTTAAACAACTACTTCACCTCCATGCAACTCCTAATCACTTGGTGTTTGGTGCTAAACTCTTGCTTAACCTCCACAACTTAGAGTATGGGTCAGTGAATCACTCAAAATGGATTAAACATGCACTATCATAATTAAAATAATTAAACCAAATTGACCACATTAGTTCATTTAACATGCAAGGTGGCATAGGGTAATTTCTTTGGCACTCTGATAAACTTTTTTTTGCTATCATGAATCTAAGCATAATAAATTAGCATATACTTCTTTTATGGCCATGATTAGATTGAAAATTAATTTTAAAATGTGGGACACAAGAATAAACAATATCTAGTTTACCAAAATAAATAGTACAACATCAAGAGGATTCATGATATTTCTCCTATTCACACTCCTGTATATCTCCACAAATCTCAATAAGACCATATCACATAGAATAACCCTTTCCATATAGAAAAATGAGGATTTCAACAACCAAGACCAGCCAACTACATCCACGAGACACACTACCAAGTATGATATCACTATAAGTGACCTCATGTTGACCATAACAAGATCACTTGTTAGATCACCACTCTCATTTTCCCATGTTGGGGGTAACATAATTCCTTAACATTAACTCTACCCTATGTGTTTACCACACTTATATTTCAACACAATATACTTTCTTATCACATGGTCCACTCCTTATAATTTTTACTTTATACAATTTACATGCTTATATGTTTAGCTTAAATTTATTTTATCTATTATTTCTCTCTCCTTGAGTTCCTTTCATATTATGGATGCAACAAATTGAATAAGGAATATTATTTCACCAACACTCTTATGTTGAGATTGTAGATAGTTGCATGTATTTACAAAAACTCATCTAAATAGCCAAACATACCATTAACACACAACATGGTAGCACTCAATATGAATTGTCATACTAGGACCATTGAGCCAAGTGAAGCATTATTGCATTCTATATGGAAAAAAATATCTCTAACCCTACTCTCCCTCCCTCTTCTTTTCGTGATTATTGATGGTAAAACTTAACCTATATTTGTTTTAATTTCTATTTATTTAATAGAAGCTACTCATGGAATGTTTATTTTATGTAATAGAAGCTATTTATGTAATGGAAACTACATAATTTGATATATATGATCATTCTAGGATGCACATGCAACTTAAAATGAGAGAAAAATGTAATGTAAAATTTGTATATGCATGTTGATTTTTATTTAGTTTTGTTAAAATTTTGGGAATAGATTACTACATTTATATATTGACAAATGCCACAATCATGCATATAAAGTTGGGTTCATTCTTTGATCTTTCATTCCTAATTTGTACACATTTCCATATATTTAGCCCCACTTTGTCCATAAACATATATTATATTATAGTCATCCTCATTATCTAGTTATTATACCTATCCATACATTGATTCCCAAATATTCCATTCCCATCTTGATTGTAACACCTTGTTAGATCATTCTCATGAATACAATCAATTTGACACATAAATATATAAATTCTTGACAAATAAACATCATCTACTTTCTTGTCATATCATCTTTTTAAAATTTCATTAATATCTTAAAATAAAAAATACTTAAATATAGTTCTATAACCATCAAATTAAAACCCCGCTCTCAATTATTTAATTTAAATTAATGTATTTTTATTTATTGAATTAAGATTAAACTTAAAAGAAACTACATATTGTGCTCTTAATCATTCATCCAGGGATATCCTTTCTAGAATTTCCTACACTTGAATAGCTTATCTTCCTTGTTGTTTAACTATGAATATTTAGTATAATCAATAATGATTTGCTTTCTATCTATTGTGTAAATATGTTTTCCCCTTTGTTTGGAAGTGAAAAGTGGACTATTATGGTACAAACAAAGGATACTCCTCCAAGCCCATCTAATTTTATGTCATTGCAAAGTGATGGAAATAGAATTTACCTATTTGAGATGTAATTGAGGAGGTGACTCTTTCTTTTACTTCACTCTTTTTGTGTTGTGCACATATTTTTACAACTTGAGTGAAAGTTTGTTTGGACAATCATATATTTTGGTTGATTCACAACTTACTTGCACATCTCTTTCATTTGATGTGCAATATGGTTAGCAATAAAAAATATTCCACATTGAATTTTGTCAAAACTAATTCAAGTAGTGGAATATATTTGTCTCTATAGGCATGCAATGTGTGAAATTATTTCCGATTTTTCTTGGTCTTCAAGATCATTTTAGTTATCTAATACAAGAGTACAAGTCTTAAGTGAAAGTCTTTTTAGTTAAGAGCTAAGAATTAAGAGGTATTTATTCTATCAAAATATTTGTCTAGGGCGGATCTTAGCCTCATTCCTTATGGTGTCAAGACCCTACATTCAATGAGACTTGATCTTTGGGAGACTTATTCAAATCCAATCAACTTCACTAATAAATCAAGGGACCATTAATTTTGAACATTAACCTAAATGTATTTGCATCAATATCTACATATAAGCTATTGTGTACTTGAATGTATTATCTTTGATCATTAATCTAAGATAGTAAAGTCAGCCCATCAAGGAGGTCAACAAAGTGGAAATCGACCCTCATATTTTGGTAGTTTCCCAAGTATTTTTTAATATTTTGAGTTTGTACATGCCATCTGATATCAAGGAATATAGTAAATCAAGTTATCGGAGTTGACATAGAGCTAGATCAATCTTGCAAGTTACAAGATATTCTTGTGTATTAGATTATTTATTTGACACTAAAGTTCAATCTTGAGGAATGCAGATTTAACACATAAGAAATGTTACAACCATACAAAGTCTAATTAAAAAAAAATCAAGAACATTTAACTTTTATATTAAAACAATAAAATTTTAAATTATCTTTACATGTATTTTCTCATTGTAATTCATGAAACTAAATGTAATATTCCCTCATTTAATTTTTAAAGGTTCATTTATTACAAATTATAATTTCACATTAATTTACAATTTTAATGTACTTTTATTTAATTTAATTAATATAAATTTATATAAAAGGATTTCATTTGTAAGACACTATTCTCTTTACCTTTTACATTTTCTATTAACCTAAATTTTGATATCTTATTATTTTTCTCCCTAAAAATGCTAAAGAATATAACTAGTGTGGAAGCACGTAAGATAGAGGCATTCAAGGAAGGTGAAGAATATCGGTATAAAATCAAATACATAATCCCCAAATAGTTCTAGAAAAACTTTATTACGAGGGAATAAATTTTCTTTTATATAAATCTAGGTTAAATTTTAATCTCTATAATAAAGATTTAATTAATTGGAAAGAGGAAGTAGGAATTAATAGTTAAAAAAATATTTTAGGAAAATGAAATGTACTGTATTAAGGTAATTGGTTTTTAAATTAATTATGAATTATATATATTGGATATTTGTATAATTAATTTGATAAAACACAAAAAAAGATGTGTTTGGTATGGTCATTGTTTCACAATTGAAATATAATAAAAGTATTTTATGGGTTGATTCGAGGTGGCTCTCTTTTGACTCATTCCTATCTCTTTAATTGTGGTTGTGTAGAAATATTTGACATTTGATGAACCATCATACTTTGTTGTAGGACTCATTAGTCTTATTTGCATATAACACTCTAATTTTTGTGCTACCTTTATAGTTGCATTTATATTCTTCTTTCCTTGATAAATAATTTGTTCATTAATACCTTAATGTGTTTTAATGTGAGGCTCTTTGGATTTTGGAAGATAAGCTTCTTTACAAGTTCAATATAATTTGAATTCTTGCTTTCTCATCTAGATGTATAATCTATAAATCATGCGTAAGGTTTTCCCTCTCATATGGTACATTATTTGATGTTTTTACAAGTGTATTTATTGTAAAATTAATTTAATCAAATATTAGATTATAATAGTCTCTCTGAATTTTTACAACCTACCTTTCATGTATAAATTTAAAATATGATGAAAAATAGAAGTAATAGCCTTACATTGGTATATCCATGGTGTCATATGTGATATACCAAAGTTAGCAAATGATGGTATGATGTGGCATAAGACCCAAGTAATTATTTAGCACCTATTATTTGTTTTAAAATAATTTATTCCACTATACTAATTAATATTCAATTTAAATGCAATCCTAGGCAACAAATTATCACAACGGTAATATCTAAAAGCATATAAGAATATACTATTAGTAGAGAAACCAAACAAACATGATTAATGAGTTAGAAATTTCTTAAATATTTAAATCAATAACAATATATATTTATATCATGAAATATCATGAAATATAAATTCATATTTAGCTATTTCCACACACCCAAAATACTCATCTAACATGCAACCTCATGCAAAGTCTAATACATGGAAAACTTGTTAGCTTCCAACAAGAGCACCATGTGGCAACACAACTCAACAAACATTCCTAGAGCTTTGGTGTTACAACTATTGTCTCTATTACAAAATATTTTATACATTGAACCTACAAATAGGTTTAATGTCAATGCTTAAAAATCCAACTCTAGGTGTACATAAGACTCACATCTAGGTTTTAACTTAGATTTCACACTTAGACTACTCTTGGTTGCACATAAATATTTCTCACAAGATCATAATCACATAAAATAAACAAGCAAATGGTCAAATTCTAATACAAATTAACCGCTCAAGAATAAATTAATTTATTGAAATCACAATGGCATGGTTCAAAACAATAAAATAGTTATCATTTCCCCTTCAAGGATACACATCACAATGACTAATTACTAGAAATTGGGCATTACACACACAATATGATCAATTATATCCTTAATCACAATCCAATGAATACTACTCTTTTCAAAAAAAGAATCATTTAATAAAAATATTCTCATTCACTTTTATACATGTACACAAATATTCATCATTTTTTACCTTGTACACAATTCAATTGGCCCTAGCATGAAATTCTAGGAATTTTGGTGCTTGATGGGGTTTTTGGGAGAAAATTGGAATCTTGGAATTAAGTTCCAAGGCGGGAAGACCTCCATGAGTTTTGACTACCCTATCACTCAAAGGACTCCGAATATGAATAATTTGAAAAAAAAGTTAAATTATGATCTCCTAACAATTACAAATCCAAGACCTTATATAATTTCACCTATGTGGGAAAAGAGAGAACCCAAAGGAACCAAGGAACTATGGATAAATTCCAATGTTCATGAAACTTTTGAAAACTTGAAGCTCTTGAAAACACCCATGGAAAGACTAAAATATAGGGTATTGACCACAAATCACCCCTTAAAACATTTTACTAAGGGATTTTTAAATAACAATATTTTAAAAAACACCTTTAGATAACATTTCAAGACATAGGACCCAAGTAGAGATTTATACAATCAATAATGAATGATGGGTGATATATGGTTAAATTTACACCACAAGAAGAAAACAAATATAAATGTGAGACCCATTAAATTATGAAGCTAAAGTTTTCCCTAATCAAATACATGTGTCTATTGCAAGTACAACAAGAATCCAAATCTCTAGGAAAAGACCAAAAAAGGGATAAAAAATAATTTTGGGATAACATACACTTCATCATGATCAAACTACGATCATTATTGCACGAAGACATAACATAATATTATATAAAATACAAGATAGAAAAAAAAAAAAAAAAAGACAAATTATATTGCATAGGTTCAAGGAATCTAACCCTTGGGGAAAATAGTGCTTCATATACTAACCATGAATTGGAAACTGCATAAAATCTCCTTCAAGGTGTTGAAAAAAGGTTGTCATTAATTTCAAAGGTGTGTCAAAGTGTGTATGGTTCAAAGGTGTGTCAAGGTGTGTATGGTTTTAAAATTATATATGATTAGAGGCAACACTATCTTTTTAGGAGTTGCACTAGCATAATATCTTTCTTTGTTGGTAATTTTACAATCATTTCACTAAATCAAGAAGCATATATTATTAGATTTATTGAGGAATTTTTTTGTTCTAAAAGTATGTGTGAGTGTTGTATGCTTTCAATATCCCACATACATCTATTCTATATGGTAGAGGTGATACGAAAGGTTGTACCTAAATGTTTTAATTTAATATTTCTCAAATTTAGTGTTTCTTAGGTATCCTTTCTAGAGGCGATATTTACTCTATGGTTTGAGAGGAGAGTATGCATACACAATTTTTATCATGTTCTATGATTTTTTGGAGATATGTTCCATATGCAAAAAGTTTGAAGTGACAGAAGGCTTTATATCCTTGTTTGTCAACAATTTGGTGTTAGAGAATTGTGCAGTAATGACTAGTAGCTTGCAACATTTAAAGTCAGCATGTGGTGTCAAGATAGGAGTTAGCTAAGGTTCTTGTGGTATTTCACAACATCTTGGTGGAAAGAAATTTGAATTAGGACCAAACTGTTACACATTTCATGAAATTGTAATTTAGGTCCATGTTATGTCATCCTCGCTATTTGTAGATCCCTAGCCAACATGAAAGAATGTTAATGCAATATCATGTATATATTCCTCAACTATGTGGATGCATAATGTGAAGTATAATTACACCGAAAGTATAATTTTCCATAAGGTATAAATTGAATAAAAGGTCATGAATATAAGAGGGATAGTTTCATTTCATAGTATGCACCATTATCAAAAGATCATATGAGGAGTGGAAGTGTGTAAAAAGTAACTATGGCATGTGTATGAGATGTATTCAACTTTATAGTTGATTCACAAGCTTTATATTTATAATCTAATAGGACTACTTTTCTACTTGTTGTATGGTTTTATTATGGGAATTGGTGTCTCTAGTAGGTTGGTTCCTACAAATACAATTGGGTATTGGTGTCTCTAGTAGGTTGGTGCCTACCTCATATTGTACAATTCATCTATTGAATGTCTTCCTTGCGAGACTAGATTTGGATAGTATTTTTAAGCACCTATTCTCATTGTGGTTTTTCCAATCTAGGGTTTCCATGTATATATGGTGTTCTCTTGTGTGAATGTGTGCTCTTGATGTTTCTTAGTAGTAGTGAAGATTCATGTTTCATATATAGTTATTTGTGTTGAAGCTAAGAGTTTTAAATTGATTAGATATATTGATTCATCTCCCCTTAGTACATTGTGTGCCCTTCGATTGGTATCAGAGCGAGGTTCCTCAAAAAAATACTAATAGCTTAAGGTAGTTTTGAGATGACACACTCAATAGCTCAAGACTTGGATTGCTTACAAATAAAGCACCTCTTTGATGGATATAATTACACATTTTGGAAAATTAGGATGGAATATTACTTGATGGATCTATGAATTGATATCTAGATGTTAGTTGCAGAGGAATATGAGATTCATAAAACCCCTCCTAGGGATCAGGTCAAAAAGAAATCTTATGAGACTAATCTATGGAAAGAAATGTTATTTTGTGTGGATTATCTAACTCTGAATTTGTGAAGGTGATGTAGTGCAAGACAACGAAGGAAGTATGGGAGAAGTTGTATGCCATCTATGAAGGTGATGATAAAGTCAAGGAGGAAAAACTTCATAATCATAAATCTTAGTTTGAAAGTTTAAAAATGAAGGAAGATGGAAATATTACCACATTCCTATTTTAGGTTGATGAAGTTGTAAACTCTATCAGCTCGATCTTAGTGAACAATTGAAAGAAAGCATGGTGATGAAAAGGGTACTTAGATCCCTTCCTAGAAGGTTTGATTCTATTTTTTTTTCTATTGAAGAAGCTAAAGATATTAATGTGTTGAAGATGATTGAATTACATGGACTATTGACTACTTTTAAAATGATATTTGAAAGTGAGAATTCTATAAGGAAAGAGGTAGCATTCAGAGTATCCAAGAAGCGAAATGATTCAAATTCTGATGTTCGATCAGATCCAGAGGAGAAAAATTTTGTTAGAAAACTACAAAGAGGTTTTGGTAAGTATAAAGGCAAGTTACCTTTGAAATTTTTTAATTGTGGTGAAGTAGGAAATTTTATGGCTAAGTGCCCTCACAAGGAATCTAAAAATGTTGAGAAAAATTATGGGAAGAAGTCTTCAGTAAGGAGAAATGAGTTTCAAAATAATCAAAAGAGTTTATTTATTAATGAAGAAGGTTACTCACTTGATGAGGAAGATCAATATATCTCTAGAGATGAAAGAGAAAGGGTTGTTCTCATGGGTATGAAAACTATTGAAGATGATGTAGAAATGGATTCTAAAAACAATGAAGATGAAGTAGATCTTATGGAAGAATTGCTCTATGTTAGCAAAGAAATTATAGTCTAAGGAAAAGAATTGTGGATGAAGTAAAGGCTAAATAAAATATATCTCTTAATTTAAAGAAAGTAGAAAAGATGATTATTGATTTGAAGACTCAAGAAGAAGAAGAAGAAGAAGAAAGGATTGAAGAAGTTCTAAATAAAAAATTGGTGTCAAGGGATAAGGACTATGAAAAGCTTGAGGATATTGTGTCACTAAGAAAATATCTTGACAATTTAAATCATCAACTTCAGATGAATTATGGTAAGAGCACTGAAATCTTTGATCGGATCATTGATAGCTAGAGGACTCCACATATAAAAACTAGCATTAGGTTTATGGATGGAAAAAAGGGCAATATGCCATAATACCCCATGATTTTTGGTAAGAATAATTTGAAAGAAGCTAGTTCTAGAAGTGAATAGAGTACTATAACCAATGATAGCATCTTAAAAAATGATGGTTTCACCCAAGTATAGTGGAAGAATAGAAGGTTTGAAAGACAAGACTCAAGAGGACAATAACATAATACTAGGTTCAATAATTCTTCTTTTGGTTATTTTTTAATTGCAATAATTTTGGTCTTAAGGTTGTGTATTGTATAAGAGTTTTGATAAGAAGAAATAATTTTGTTAGTAATAATGTATTTGCACCCCTATATAATTTCAATATCAGTTATCAGAAGTGTAAAAACTTTGGATATATTGCTAAGAATTGTAGAAGAAATTTTGTGTCTCCTCCTCAACTACAGAAGAAGAAGTAGATCATAAAATTAGAGTTATGAATCTAATAAAGTGTGGAAGAAGAAACTAGAAGAGAAAAAAGATAGGTAAATCCATGATTTCTCAGACTACACTACATGCTCAAAAGGAGAAGAACCTATGGATCATAGATAGTGGATATTCAAGTCAAATTACTAGAGACAAATGAAAGTTCATGCATTCCAATAAATTTAATTGAGGATTTGTAACACTTGGAAACAATTCAATTGCCAAGATTACCAGTAAAAGTACTTTGAGTTTAGATTGTGGTAGAACAAAAACTCGTGATTTTATATATGTTGAAGGACTAAAGCATAATATTTTGAGTGTAATTCATATGTGTGATAAAGGTTACTAGATCTCTTTTAGTGCAAAGGGTTGTGAAATTAAGAAATTTGGTACCGAAGAATTGATTGCAAAAGAAGGACTAACAGTGAAATATACCATCTCAGTAAATTGAATGGATAAAATAGGTTTTCTATTTAGAGAGAAGAGATTTGAATTTGGCACAAAAGGTTGGGACACATCAATTTTGATGATATTGAAAAGATTAGCTTAAGAGGAATGGTTTGGGACATGCTAAAAATTAATAAGCTTCAATCTACAAGTCGTGAACCATGTCATGAATGGAAATAAACAAAGACCAGGTTTCCTACTAAGGAGTATTCTACAAAAAAGCCATTGGATTTGATCATACATATTTGTGTGGACCAAAGAGGAAAAATAGTCTACAAGGTGATAGTATTTCATGATGCTTATTAATGATTATAAGTTATAATAACTTGGATTGAAATTTTCTAAAAGAGAAATCAGAAGTATTTAAGAATTATACAACATTCAAGGCATTGGTTGAGAATGAAACCTAGAGAACAATCAAGGTTTTGATATTAGATAGAGGTGGATAATTCACTTAGATGATCAATATAGTGAATTTTGTGAATAACATGGGATCCAAAGGTAATATTTTTCTCCTATGACTCCACAACATAGTGGAATTGTTGAAAAAAATAACCTAAATATACAAGAGATGGACAAAAAAACTTAAATCAAGTTGGTTTAACGTACTTGTATTGGAGAGAAGTAGTTTAGATTGTAGTATATATTTTGAATAGAGCTCAAATCAGACCAAAGACTAACAAAAAGCCACATGAGTTGTGGAGAGGAAGAATAACTTCAATAAGACAACTCAAAATATTTGGAAGCAAATGCTACATCAAAAGGGATGAAGAACACTTTGGTAAGTTTGATTCTAGATCTGATGAAGGTATTTTTTTTGGTTATTCCACGACTAGAAAACAATGTAGATGTTATAAAAAAAGTATTAAGAGTATTTTGGAAAGTACCAATGTAAGAGTTGATGAAACAATATAGTTTACTTGTGTTCTAGAAGTAGAAGATGATGAAAATCTAATCTGTAGTAATGATGAAGATTCAAAAGTTGACTCTAAAAAGACTATTACAAAGACTCCAACAAAGTATGTTCATAAGAATCACTTTGAAGATCAGATTATAGGAGATAAAGAAAATGAGGTTTAGACCTGAAGAAGACTTGAAAGGGAAAATGAGCAAGTACAGTTTGCATTACTATCAAAGATAGAAACAAAATTGTATAAAGAAGCAAGAAAAGAGAAAATTTGGATTGAAGCCATGGAGGAAAAATTGAATCAAATCAAGAAAAATAAAACTTGGGAACTGGTCCCAAGACCTAAAGGAAAGAATTTCATAACCAAGTGGGTTTTTAGAAACAAGCTAAATGAAGATGGAGAAGTAATTCAGAACAAGGATAGACTTGTGTGTAAAGGATATTCTTAGGTTGAAGAAATATACTTTGAAGAGACATTTTCTCTGCTAGAAATACTGGAAGTAATCATGATTTTTTTTTCTCTTTCATCATTCAAGAACTTCAATGCAAATAAGATAGATGTGAACTCAACATTTATGAATGGTTAGTTAGAAGAAGTCTACATTGAATAACCAAAAGGGTCTCAATGTTTAGACAATTTGGATTATGTGTGCAAATTGAAGAAGGCTCTTTATGGACTTAAACAAGCTCCCACAACTTGGTATTCTTGGTTGGATAAGTATCTACAATGGAAAGGATTACAAAGAGGAAGTGCATATAGTAATTTTTACATAAAAATAGAAGGTGATCAACTACTAATTGTTGTGGTCTATGTAGATGATATTATTTTTAGCGAAATAAATAATGAAACATGCAAGATGTTTCAGAGTGCAATGCAGAGTGAGTTTGAAATGTCAATGCTTGGTGAATTATCTTTCTTTCTTGGTTTACATATTGCATAATTAAAAAAGCCATATTCATTTCTCAAAACAAGTACATAAATGAGATGATAAGTATGTTCATAATGGAAGATTTCAAATTGGTGGGTACACCTATGGTTACCAGTTGCAAGTTGAGTAAAGATGATGAATATTCTTTGGAAAACCAAAACCTATATAGATCTATGATTGGTATTTTTTTGTATGTGACAACATCGAGACCAAATATAATGCAAGAAGTTGGGATGGTTGCTAGATTTTAGGAAGCACGTAAGGAAACTCATGTCAAAGCAGTAAAGAGGATATTCAGATATCTAAAGGCTACAATGTATTTTGTCTTGTGGTATCCAAAGAGTGAAAATTTCACTTTAAATAGATACATAGATGCAAATTGGGCAGGAATCATAGATGTTTGAAAAAGTACAAGTGGAAAAGCTTTCTTCCTTAGTGATAGTTTGGTGTCATAGTTGAGAAAGAAACATGAGTCAATTTCATTATCTACAGAAGAGCTGAAATACATTGCAACAAATTCTTGTTGCACTCAAGTATTATGGATGAATAAGAACCTGAAGGAGATGAAGATTGATTTTGATGAAACCATTTCCATTCTTTGTAATAATATCAATGCCATAAATATTTCAAAGAATCTAGTAATTCACTCAAGAAAAAACATATTGTAATCAAGTACCATTTTTTGAGAGAGAAGGTTGCAAAGAAGTACAGTTGGAATATGTTGAGACCAAGGAGAAATTAGTAGAAATTTTCACAAAACTACTTCCTAAGGAGACTTTTGAGTTTCTCTTGTATAAGTTAGGATTTGTTTCTCCCTCCTCTTGAATCAAGAGGAAGCATAAATTAAGGGGGAGATTTTTCTCCCTATTGCAAGAAGGTTGGGTGGTCTTGTAGAATGTTTTTAGTAGTAGTATGGTATGGATTTAGGGGGAGTCGATCTAGGAAATAGTTTATGAATTGTGTAGAGTGTTGAAAATGAAAAAAGGAAGAATGAAAATCAAAGAGATATCTTCTAAGAGAGATAAATGGAACTCAAAATATTTTTGACCTCTTTTATTGATGTCAAAAGGGGAGAAATGGAACTCAAAAATCTATATATTTTATGAGAAAGTTGAACTTGGTCCTTTGGTGTGTGGCCAACATTTTTCTATTTTCCATCAATGACAATGGGGGAGATTGTTGAACAAAGGTTGTCATTGATGTCAAAGGTGTGTCAAGGTATGTATGATTGTCAAAAAATATATGATCAAAGGTAGCACTGTCTTTTCAAGACTTATACTAGCATAATATATTTTTGTGTTGACAATTGTACTGTCATTTCACTAAATCAGTCATATTACTAAATCAAGAAACATAAACTATTATCTATATTCAGGAGTGTATGTGTTCTAGAAGTATGTGTGAGTTTTATATGCTTGTAATATCCTACATACATCTATTCTCTATAGTAGAGGTGATCCAAAGTGTTGTACCAGAATGTTTCAGTTTAATATTTCTCAGGTTCAATGTTTCTTAGGTCTTCTTTTTGGAGGCATTGTTTTCTATATGTTTTGAGAGGATATTATGCCTACACATGCTCTATCATGTTCCAAAATTTCTAGGAGATATGTTTAGCATGCAAAAATTCTGAAGTGATAGAAGGATCTCTATCTTTTTTTGTCAACCAGTTGATGTTAGATAACTGAGCAGTAATAACTAGTAGTGTGCAACATTTAAAGTTAGTGTGTGGTGTTAAGATAAGACCTAGTTGAGGTTCTTGTAGTAGCACATGACATCATGTTCTTTTGGAAGCAAAAAAATTGAATTAGGATTGATCTATTGCATGTTTCATGAAATTGGAATTTGAGTCCGCCTTATTTCATCCTAGATATTTGTGAATCCTTGGCTAACATGGAAGAGTGTTAATGCAATGTCATGTATATATTCCTCAATTGTGTGGATGCACAATGCGAAGTATAATTTTTTGTAGGTTGTAAATTGAAGAGAAGGTCATGAATATAAGAGGGATAGTTCCATCTCAGAGTATGCACCATTATCGAAAGATCATATGAGGAGTGGAAGTGTGTCAGAAGTAACTCTTGCATGTGTATGAGATGTTTTCAATTGTATAGTTGATCCACAAGCTTTATATATGTAATCTGGTATGACTGGTGTTGTACTTATTGTATTATTCTATTATTGGGGATTGGTGTCTCTAGTAGGTTCGTTCCTGCAAATACAATTGGGGATTGGTGTCTCTAATAGGTTGGTGCCTATCTCATATTGTATAATTTATCTATTATATTATACTTTATGAGGCTATATTTGGATATTAGTTCCAAACAAATATTCTCATCATGGTTTTTCCCATCTTGGATTTCCACGTTTATCTAGTGTTTTCTTTTGTGAATGTCTGCTCTTGATGTTGCTTAGTAGTATTGAAGATTCATGTTTCATATTCAATTATTTGTGTTAAACCTAAGAGTTTTCAATTGATTAGATCTATTGATTCGCTCCCCCTTTGAGTAGATCAGGTGTCCTTCACAAGGTTCCTAAGTTAGAGCATTCTTTTATTGTATCCTCTAGTAATTTAATAAATCCCAACCCAAGGGACATTAACATACTATATTTACCCTTATCTTCTAAAACATAGAAAATGCGGTGTTATCTTTTGGGAGATAGAACGACCAATTTCCTACAAGTTTCACTCAAGAAAACCCTAGAGATCTCAATCCAAGGATGGAATGAGGGAAATAGATCTGCAATAAGGTGTCCTAGGGTGTAATTAAAGAATAAAATAGGTTTCACCACCAAAATAGGGCTTGGAAAGACTAGAAAAGTAAATGATATGAAAAAACTAAATATATGACTTAGATTATGAAATTGAAAATTAGAATAATAGACTAAGAAAGAATAGAGGTGCACTTGGAAACTGAAGAGATTTGAAATAAGGTTTGAAATCCTAAAAATGATGAATTTGATTCTCACTAGGACTCATATGTTAGTAGGGGAAATTTAGTCTTAGTTTAGGGTTTTGGACCGAAATTGGAATTTGGAACTATTGAATCAAGATCTACAAAAAATGCTTGAAAATGTGTGTACTGGGACTCATACGCCACAAGTTGTGATTTAGTCCCAGTATCAAGGTTGATCTAAAACTCTGATATCCTCTTAATTTCTCTTGTAGCTTCTCTCCTACTAAATCTCTAAGTCTGAATCACTGAATTGCAACCTGTAGGTGACTTTTCGTGATCTTGCAAGGTGACAACTTTGACAACTTTGACAACTTTGCAACCTTGAAAAATTTTCTACAATCTTTCTCTTCAATGGATCTTCAACCTAAATCTACAAATCACACATCAAAGAGAGGGAATTTTTTTTTTTTGTTAGCGGATAGGGTTTTTCCTTGGTTAAACCCTATTTTGGTAATCAAACCTTAAAATAAATAGAAATAGAATGAAGGAATGATGAATGAACAAATATACTATGTTGCAACTCACCAAACCCTTGAACAAAAGGCTACAATCTTGTAAGTAATTACTAGCATGAATGTGGATCTTGAATCTTTTCTTGAATGATATGGATCTTGACTTGAAGGCTTGCTTGAATCATAAAACCCTACATCACAAATGTTAGCTCAAAAACAAACATGATGCATGATGACTTTGACATGATGCTTGATACTTAAATAGTGCTCCAAAATGATTGATAATCACTCTTGAATGCTCTTGAATGCTCTTCTAAAATATTGTGATCTCAAATTTTTATATTGATTGAATGTTTGAATTGTTAAAAGAAAATATGTGAAATAACCTTGTATTTATAATTGTTTATGCCAAATTTCCTAAAATTACAACACTACAAGCCGACATCAGATCTAGGAGAATAAAATCCCGCTAAGAATTTGAATTCAAATTAGGTCTAAGATAAGCGAGAATCATACACTAGTTGGGGTGTATGAGTTCCATTAGGCTAAGCTTGGGACAAATTTTTCAATAAATGCTTAGTTTAATCCCAAATCAGATCTAGGCCCCAAAACTTAGGTGGGACCCATATGCCCAAGGTGGTGTATGAGTTCTAGATCACTAAATATTGGCCATACAATCCAAAATCATTAATTTATGATTGGTAAATTGATATATGTCAGGGTTATCCTCGAAGAGATGCATTAATTAAGGTTTGTGGATGCAAAATAGGACCAAATAAGGTATAAAGAAGCCCAATTTCAGCATGGAGGGCCCAAAAAAGAGTGAAAATGTAAAGGGATGTATTTTCCTACACTACATTTAGCCCCCAATTTAGTGACAGGATGAACTTGGTTTAAAATCACACTAAAGTAGAAAGAATCACATCAATAGGGGTTCAAATGTACCAATGCTAGCAAGATAGGATGGCAACGATCAAGAGGGTTCTACAAGGCCCTAGGATCAAAATCCTATGGAAAACCAACATAGGCACAAAAGAACACACATGAAAAATGATATGAGAAATAACAAAGCACAAGCATACACTACTAAAGAAAAACAAAAACAAAAGGGGTGGATCAAGCTTCGACCATTTGTCTTACATGTTGTGGATCAGATCTAGGTTGTTTGTCCAAGAAAATTTACAAGTGGTGCATGATATCCACTATGCAAACCAAAAAAATGCTCAAAAGGGCTAATGGAACCTCAGGTTGTCCACCAGGTGAGCCCCTAGCGAGACACATATGCATGTGACCAGTATGTGCTCACATAAACAAGCAAGTGGCTATGGGAAAGTAACGCCTGAGTTTGGCTCCCATACGTACAACTAGACCAAAGCTATACCTCTTGATAACTTTGATAAGGTTCCACACAACAATGAACTTTGAGCTCCATGAGGCAAGAAAAGCTTCATATGCTTGAAACTCATGAACAAAAAATATGGCTCCATAAGCAAGAAAAGTGTGTTATGTAAGGTGGCCATATAACAAATGTTGTAAATGCAAAATATTTTAAGGTAAGTTCAAACAAGTTTTTCTTAGTTCATGTAAGGTCTTAACTTAGGGAACATCGTGTGTAATGTCTCCAAGAGAGGACCAATCGAAGAATAAAAGATTCACAACTTAGGGGATGCAGTGTGTTGCATCAAGCCACTAAGAGGAATATAATATGCTAAGAGAGATCACGCTCTTGAAGGACATCACACCCAATGTCACCACAAAGTAAAAGATGCATTGCATGAAGTAAGAAGACTACACAATGAAACATGAGTTGTAAAATGCAAAAGAATAATGCCAATGTATGCCCCCACTTTAAAGAAATTTCTAAACACCATGCTATGAGAAATTAATTTAAAGTAGAAAATGATAAATATGAAAAATAAAAAGGACATGAGAGATTATTTGGAAAGCCCTATGCCAAGTCATATAATTCCAAATAAAGCTACGTCATGAAAAGGGGTTTCCCCCATAATGAAATCCCAAAAATCACATAAGGGATCCATGGATTTGCGGTCAGTATGTCTTTGCTACAATTTTATTTAGAGAGCTTGAAATTGTCATCATTCCCCAGATACTCATGGAACAAGAAGAATGACAGAAAGAGAGTGAAAACAAAGAAAATCCTTTCAATTCAACATGGAAGAGACATGAATGTCTTGAAATTTTGTGTTTTCTCCACAAGGAAAACACAAGAAAAATGAAAAAGATAAATGAAAAGATTTTGGGTCAACATGGAAGAGACCTAAATGTCTGGATTCCTTGCATCATCCCCAAACGAAAAACACAAGACAAAGAAAAATGTTTAAAACATGGAGAAGAATGTAGGTAAAAATAGAGGAATGCCATAAAGAGAGAGATACATCAAATAGAACAACACAAGGGGATCACATTACACACATGTAATCACACGCATAACATGAAAAAGAAAATAATGCAAAAGACTAGTAATGCACATGTGATTCAACCTATTAGCAAGTCGTCAGCATCCCAATCGTGTTCATCGTATATGTAAGGCAGATAATTAGTTAAAGGGAGAATAGAAAGAGTCAAACTTGGGTCATTACCAAGTTCAACACTCTTCTTACGAGAATTATCATGTAAGCTTGTAGAAGAGGAAATAGATGTATTCAATTCATTATGCACTTCTTCATCAATTTTAGCAACCTCATTATCACCATCTAAGTTTATCACAATGGGAGGTCGAATGATAATGTCTAAAGAAGGGTTTAGCTCATGTTGTGGTATAGGATCTTTTTGTTGCGACAAAGAGGGAGACTCATTGTGTATTGCTTCATTCAAGTTGGGATGTTGATTTTCTTTGTTGTTGTCTTCGTTAACCTTCGAGCAAGAGCATGACATCTACACCTATGCTCTCTAGTATTTCTATTTCTTTTAGTTTGATTTTCAAGTTGTGTTTATGTAGGAGTAGGATTATCAACCATAGGTTTCTTTTCTTCCCTAAGGGGAGGAATGAAAGGAACCATGGGAGGTTGTCTCTTTATCTTTATAAAATTGGTTTATCTTGGGAGGCATGATGATATTGTTTTCATTATCTCATGGTCTTTTATAGGAGATAGGAAAAGGATCAATCTTGGTCTGGTCTTGGTTATTTGGAGTGTCTTTAGGTTCAATCATAGTTTCATCAAGGATAGGAGGCTTAGTCATAGGTTGAGGAATGTTTGTAAGGGATAGTTTTTCTATGCATTTCACCTTGAAATTTTGATAGGATTTGAAAAATAAGTCTTTTCGAGGTTCAATAGGTTCCATAGGCTTAGGACAAAAGAAATCTAATGAAAATTTCCCATGGTAAGACAAAGGATTAAAGCCACTATGGTTCACAATAAAAATTTCATTGTCAAAGGGAAACTTTAAGCATTCATGCACGATCAATGAGACAGCTTCCATAGAGCGTAGCCATGGATAACCAAGCTTCACATTGAATTGATCCAACATTGAGATGATGGAGAATGAGACATCTAATTTTTTTGGTCC
The DNA here is from genome assembly GCA_007115665.2 of Sequoiadendron giganteum. NCBI lineage: Eukaryota > Viridiplantae > Streptophyta > Pinopsida > Cupressales > Cupressaceae > Sequoiadendron > Sequoiadendron giganteum. The sequence goes on along the minus strand of CM021105.1, from coordinate 298,851,012 downwards.
TATTTGTAAAGGAAGGGTGATTGATCCCATCATAGAGCAAGTGAAACCATTGTGAATTTTTATCCATGCTTTCGGTTTTATCATATGTTTCTTGATAGAGTTCATGCACAAGTAAGAATTTTTCAGTGATCACATTCTCTCCACATATGGGATCAATTAGTATCCCATTAGTGGGCTTGTCATTGATTCAACCGACTATGTAAAGAGGACCATCAAGTGCATTTCTAATTATATATTTAGATGAGAAAGTAATGTCAAGAGGATTTTTAGTTCGACCCTTAAGAGATTGAATTTCGATCAATGCAATCAAACCTTTTTTAATAGTATCTGTAGGACCTTTTTCAATAGTATCCATGTTGTCATCATCCGTGTCAACATTCATCACATAATTCTTCTTAGTTTCACTAGCTTTGACAAATGAAATGTTATGATTCAGAATAGGGTTAGTAAATATTCGAAAGTTTTGGTTGGGAGGGGCAAAAAACTTATTTCCTTGATCATTAACACTTCCAATTTGAATTCGACCAGAATCATTGAGGTCTTGCACAAGATGTTTAAGATGCTTACAATATTTTGTGTTGTGTCTCTTTTGTCGGTGATGATAGCAATAGGAATTGGATGTAAAATATAGAGTTAAGAGTTAATTAGGATCAAGGGTTTTAGCAGGAAGCAAAGTGATCATTTTCTATTCTAAAAGTTGTGAGATTGTGCTATGGAGGGTATTGGGTAAGGGAGTGAACTGCCTAGCCGGATCCCCAAATGTGAAAGGATTTTTCTTCTTTATAGTAGTCACTTGGGTATCGATATGTTGGGTTGGTTGGGGGGGTTAAGTTGAAGGAATCCCTTATTTTGTTTTCTAAAAGGTTGATAATTATTTTGGTTTGGAGCTTCAAACTTTTTAGGTTAGCTAGATGTGGATTTTGTGTCACGACTACTAACCAAATTTTGATAATCACAAAGGGCAGTACACAAGTGTACGAAGGAAGGAAACTTCATCATGGTAAGATAATCTTGTATCTTGGTTTTGCAAGTTATCAATGAAAATCTATTGAAGGTGAGGATCACAAATATTTACATCAATTTTGGAATAAAGTGATTGGTAATGTGAAATGAAATAAGTAACTTTTTTATCATCTTTTTGCTTACATCTCATAAAATCAGTTAATGTCATCTTAGGAGTCATGTGCACTTCAAAATGGTTTATAAAGGCTTCAAAAATTTCATTGGATGAAAGAATTGAATTGTTTAGTAATGAGAAAAACCATTCTAAGGCAGTATCCTTCAAGGACCTAGGGAAAAGCTTAGCCACGAGTTTATCCTCAAGGAAAAAATAAATCACTACATAAGGTAGTATAAGTGGAAACATGGTTAGAAGGATCTCCTTTCCCACCATATTTATCAAATCTAGGAATCTCTAGACCTTTTGGTATCGGCGTTCTCAATATCTCCAAGGACAAGGGATTAATTTTGACATAGTATGTAGGTTGGCCATTTTGATTTTGATTTATGGTGGAAATTTTCTTTTGAAGGGATGAAATTTTTTGCAAAATTTGGTTAAGGATGACATCATTCTTTGTATTTTGAGATGGAGGTGAATATGGTGGAGGTGTATATGTGTTCGAGGGGAGAGTGAATGGAATTCTTATGGGAGGTAAAGTGGTAGGAGAAATGACGTGTGATGCCAAAAAGGTACTAGGGATGCTAGTGAAAATGTACCTAAGGTAGGAATGACATTACTAGTAGGTTGAATTGTTGTTGTAACTTGAGGGTTGGTATAGGTAGGAATAGAGGCAATGATTGTAAGAGGAGGAATTTGAGTTCCTCCTTGACTTTGGACATTGTTCAAAGTTTGAGCACAACTAGTGGTTGAGGTAAGATATTTCCTAAAAATTTGAGCTAGGTTACATGCACAAGTTCAAATCCTCTTCTTTCAATCATACGATTCATGTTATCTATAGTAAGAATAGTAGTGGTTGAAAAAAATTTAGTACTTAGTTGATTTTGTAGGTTTGCTAAGTCTTCATGGATTTGGATTATGTTTTCTTGTGAAATACTAGCAACCATTGTTTCAAAACTTGTCACACTACTTGAAGGCAAAGAGTTTTTAAGGGTAGGGTCCATTCTAGGGGAACTAGTGTAACACTAGTAGTGAAAGAGCTAGATAACCCAAGATCCATGACAATTGTTCTATCACGGGATGACATGAATCTCAAACTTTGTCTCACTATGGTATTAGAAATAGGACACCAAGTTGTAAAGCTCATGCAAGAGACAATCAAGGAAATACAAGATGCAATGAACACAAGATAAATGCTATTCTCTAATTCCAATTCAAATGAAATAAGCTAAATGCAATGAAATGAGTGTAACCAAAATTTTGCAAACTTGAATAGAAATGTAATAACAACAAACTGAAACATAGAAACAAAGTTTTTAATGCTATAAAATATAGTTTAAGATCTGAGACGATACTAAATCACCCAGAGGGACATATGAGTCCTAGTCAAGGTTTCTCAGGGATTAAAATTCTAATAAACAATCAACATAGAATACCCATAAACTAGGAAAAACCACCTATACTAGGGCTTAATCATCCAGAGGGGCGTATGAGTCCCAAATTAGGGTTTTTGCACAAATTTAAGAAAATTTTGAGTGAAAGTTATGTTTTCTGCTTTGAATGATGTCTAGGCTAAGTTAAATTACAATATTCAAATGAAATTTAATGATGCAAGATGAAAAATGCAACCTATATGCACTTTCACTAATGCAAGATTTAGAAATCCTAGATGCAAATTAACTAATGCAAAACCTAATGCAAAGTTAATGCAAGCTAGATCTAGAACTATGATGCACTCCAAATTAGAAAAGAAGGTGTTCTAAAGGCTAGGTTCACCAAAATGAAACCTAGAAAATGTGGTGCTATCTTTTGGGAGATATAACAACCAATTTCCTACAAGTTTCACTCAAGAAAACCCTAGAGATCTCAATCCAAGGATGGAATGAGGGAAAGAGATCTTTAATAAGGTGTCCTAGGGTGTTATTAAAGACTAAAATAGGGTTCACCACCAAGCTAGGGCTTGGAAAGATTAGAAATTTAAATGATATGCAAAACCTAAATATATGACCTAGATTATGAAATTGAAAATTAAAATAATAGACCGAGAAAGAATAGAGGTGCACTTGGAAACTGAAGAGATTTGAAATAAGCTCTGAAATATTGAAAATTCTAACTTTAATGCTCACTAGGACTCATACGCCCGTAGGGGTGATTTAGTCCCAGTTCAGGGATTTAGACCAAAACCAAAATCTGGAACTGTTGAATCAGGATCTACAGAAAATGATTGAAAATGTGTATACTGGGACTCATGCCACAAGTGGCGATTTAGTCCCAGTATCAAGGTTGATCTAAAACTTTGATATCCTCTTAATTTATCTTGTATCTTCTCTCCTACTAAATCTTTGAGTTTGAATCACTGAATTGCAACCTGCAGGTGAATTTCTATGATCTTGCAAGTAAGGTGACAACTTTAACAACTGTGCAATATTGACAAATTTTCTCCAATATTTTTCTTCAATGGATATTCAAGCTAAATCTACAAATCACACAACAAAGATAGGGGAATTTTAGTTTTTGTTAGTGGATAGCTTGAGTTTTCCTTGGTCAAACCCTGTTTTGGTAATCAAACCTTGAAATGAATAGAAATAGAATGAAGGAATGGTGAATAAACAAATGTGCTATGTACTTGCAACTCACCAAACCCTTGAAAAAAAGTTTGCATTCTTGTAAGTAATGGCTAGCATGAATGTGGATATTGAATCTTTGCTCGAATGATATGGTTATTGACTTGAATGCTTGCTTGAATCATAAAACCCTACATCACAAATGTTAGCTAAAAAACAAACATGATGCATGATGACTTTGACATGATGCTTGATAATTGAATAGTGCTCCAAAATGCTTGATGATCACTCTTGAATGCTCTTGTAAACTCTTATGATCTCAAATTTTCTATATTGCTTAAATGCTTGAATTGTTAGGAGAAAATATGTGAAATAACCTTGTATTTATACTTGTTTATGCCAAATTTACCAAAATTAGAACAATAGAAGACAACATCAGATCTAGGAGAATAAAATCCTACCAATAATTTGAATTTAAATTAGGTCTAAGCTAAGAAAGACTCATATGCCAGTTGGGGCATATGAATCCCATTAGGCTAAGTTTGGGACACATTTTTCAAGAAATGCTTAGTTTAATTCCAAATTCAGATCTAGGTCCTAAAACTTAGGTGGGACCCATATGACCAAGGTGGTGTATGAGTCCCAAATCACTAAATCTGGGCCATATAGTCTAAAATCATTGATTTATGATTGGTCAATTGATATATGTCAGGATTATCCTCATAAAGATGCATTAATGAAGGATTGTGGATGCAAAGTAAGACCAAATAAGGCATAAAGAAGCCCAATTTTAGTAGGGAGGGCCCAAACAAGCGTGAGAATGTAAAGGGATACATTTTCCTACACTACATCTTCTAACCTAGAATTCTGCATGATGACAAGATCCCCAAATTGTAATTCCTCTTTATAGAATTCTTATCAAAGAGACTTCATTTTTTGGTTCCTCAAAAATCTTCTCTGATGGGCATCCCTCCTCGTCTCTTCCAACTAGATCAAATCATGCACTCTTTGGAGATTAAATTTTCTTCTTCCCCTTCAATTTATCATAGTAATCTATACATTGCAATGCAAGGCTAATCAATTTTTTTTTTTCAATGTCATACACTAATTCAAATGAACTCTTTCCATTATCCCTCTTGTAAGTTACTGTGTCTACCCAAATTGCATATTTAAATTTATCATCACATCTTTTCTTTTTTACATCCATTTTTTTAGATGATATTCATGAAGTCTTTGTTGCTAGACTTAGCTTGTCCATTTCCAAGGGATGGACTTGTTAATGAGATCCCATATCGTGAACACATGTCAACAAAATATCAAAATCTAAAATACATTACACTATCAACAACTTGTTATGCCTTGCATAACCACCCCATCTTTTGCCTTGGTCAAAATAGGTTCCCCTTTTGTTCTTCTGTCCTTGGTTGCTTTTTCAACAAAGTTTGGAGTTTTTTTTCTCCAACACTTTATTTTTCTTTTGTTTTTCTGCCGGAACCGGAATGGAATCAGGTTTGAAACTTGTTTTAAGGATTCCATTCTGATCCCGGTTCTGGTTGTCTTTTCTTTATTCTTTTAGGTTTGTCTTTGCCGGAGCCAAAGCCAGAGTGGATGTTAATTTTGAGGTTTATTCTAAGTCTCAAATTTGTTCCCATCCCACCTCTGCCTTTGCCTTTTGGTTTGTTCGTTTGGACTAAAGTTCGGTGATGGGTTTTCCTGTTTCAGTCTTCATTTTTTATTAGCTTTTTCTTTCCTCTTTCTTCTTTGTTGGCAGAACCGGAACTAGAACTAGAACCAGAACCAAAATCAAAACTTGGACAAAGTTTCTGAATCAAAATCCATTCCCGTTCTGATCCCGCCATTTTGTTTTGTTGTTTGAATTTACTTTAGTCGCACGACAGTAATAAGCCAGTTCCCTCTGTGGTTCCGACTCTGATCTGCCACATTTATGGCATTAATTACGGGTTCCATACACGTATGAAGCTACATTTTTAACCTTAATTAATGATTAACTAGATGTTATCATCACTGTTTAAAGATTAAGGATGAACCAGAGCTGTGGTGGAGCATTTGTGCGCATGATTTGATCAAGAGTGAGATAGTTGTATGCGGATTCACATCAAAGGGCTAGCCTATTTGATTGCATTTGGAGGTATGGTTTCTATTCATTTCGTTTGTTTTGCGTTTTGTTATGTTCGGTCGTTTATGGTTCGCATGGATTCATGACTCTTGGTTTTCTTTCGAGTTCAAGTTGTTTGTTTTGCTCATATTCTCTTTTGTTTTGTTTTCTGGTTTTTGTTTTGTCTTTTTAGGTTTTTGGCTTTTCTTGTTTGTTTGTTTCTGTCACGGTCATTTTCACATTTTAGTCGTGACCATACTATGATGCCCTGGGTTTTCGGATGTGAATCATCTGCTATATTTCATTTATAAGGTTTGTTGATTTACAGTTTTTCTTAAGGGTCCTTCGGTGTAATCAACTTGATTAGTTTCGAATAGGGTTAAGTTTGTGCCCTAATTATTTTAAGTTGAAGGGTTTATCAATTAGGGTTTTTGTGCATTTTCTGTTTAAACTAGAAAATGATGCCCTACTTACCGCAGTTTCCTCTTGGTCATATGGGGATGGTCTCGTGTAGTTGTTTTTGAGCCCCCTCGGTTTGTCATGACCTAGTCTTTAGGTTATGATGTTATTTGTTATCCTATTGAAGTTGCTAGTGATGTCATAATTGTTTTAAGCATAATCAAAATCGAAATTGTGTTTTTGATCTTAAACCTTGAATTGTAGTAAGTATCGGTTACCATTTTCATTTTGTCTTCGATCTCACTTCCAATAAGAAACGGGCCTTCAAAATATTGTTAATATCGGTGGAACCGGAACCGGAGTCGGACATAAACATGAAATTTCTTCACGGTACCAAATCAGTTTCCATTCCGATTCTGATTCCAGTTGCCATCCCGACTTCGACTCCGATCCCGCCATATGGTTTATTGCAAACTCAATGCCTATTCTGGTCCTGACCCCAACAGTGTTTTTAAAGGAGACTTTTAAGGATGTCTTCTTCCTAGTTCCGCCTCCGATATGTATGGAAGGGTAAGATCTCTAATAAAAAAAAAATTCTTATACTTCTTATAGATATAATATAGGGTTTTTTATTGCAGAAAACTAAAATATGTTAGGAGCATCAGGAGAGGCTTCTCAGAGGAGTCAGCTTGCAGAAACTTCAAAGGCAATAACTATGCTTAAAAAGCTTAAACTTGAACAACTCCCTTATACCTTGAGGTATAATCATAGGGGTCCTGTTGTTACTGCTAGCAAGGTGGAATCTAATTGGGCTGATATAACTGACACAAATTTGGGTCCATCTAATCATGAGGAGTTGTACTCAGAGACATTTGTTGAGGAGGTGACAAGGAGAACTCAAAGGATAGCTGAGTCTGGTTTCGCTCACATTACTTTCTTTCCTCTATCAATCCAATGTCCTGAGCTGATAATGACAGTAGCTGAAGCTTATAATCTGGCCACTAGACAATGGGTTGATTCACAAGGCAATGTTATCATAGATTTGACTCCCCAAATGTTTCAATTTATGTTCAGTGTTCCTAATCCAAAGAATCTTGGACAACTTAATGAGACAAAAGCTTTTAAGCTATATAGCAATCATAAGGAGACCAACAAGGCTCATTTAAATAAGAAATGGTTAAGAACTAATAAGAAGTCTCTAACAAAGTTGTCAGATCAGCCAAAAAGGGCAGAGTTCTACAAATAAGTTGGAGATATTATAATGATGTTATCTAGAGTCTTCAGAAAGAGAGATTCTTTTCATTTTAAAGAATGGATGTTTCCATTCATTCAAATAATCTTGGATGGAAGGCAGCAGTTTGATTGGCCTATGATTGTGTCAGAGAGCATACATAATCAAATGATAAGAGTGAGGGAAACTAAGAGTTTCTTTATGAACTCTTATGTCATTTATGCAGTAGCAAGGAGAGGCATATTTCCAAGGTTAAACAAAGTGGAAGTATTAGGAGAAGCTGATGGGAAATAGAAAGTATGGAATCATTATGACCAATTGTCCTTGAAGATCTCTTAATTGCATTATAGAAGAGTCAATGATGCATTTTTGTATGTAGTTATTAACCAACTTAATGGAGATGCAGGATATAGACTGAGCTAGGAGGCTATGGCTTTCAATACAGAGTGGGTTTATTGGTTTATTCAATATCCCAAATTCACTTATTTCAGGTTGGTTGGGTTTGAGGGTCATCCTCACTTGCTCCCCAGGTGTTGCAGCAACAAAATTGTCTTAATGTACTTTGTTTACCAAGCTTTGGGGGTTAATGCAAAGTTTGGAATAAAACATAAAATAGGTTGTCACAAATTCCCCATGCAATTGGGTGAGTACAAGTGCCCACACCTTGTTGGAGCTAAGGTTGTTTGTAATGAGTTAATGCATTTGAAGTTGGGCCTATATACTGCCAAGAAGAATTTTGATCTAAAGAAAAATATGAATGCCTTGCTTGCTTCAGTCTTTGATAAACATTTCAACCTACTGGAAGATTTCTGGACTGATCTCCATGATGAATATGACCTCAGGAAGAGAAATTATGAGAGGTTTCTTGTCCCACTCATGGTGGAATATGGAGTTAAGGTAGACATTCCTGAAACACTATCAGATGATGGTGTAATTTTGGATCATGTATATGAAGCACAAAATATAGGTACCAAGAACTTAGACCCTGTGGATTGGGATGCAAAGGAGACTGTGCATATGAAACAAATAGCTAGACTAGTGTTGGATAGGAGTATCCAATGGGTTGTACTCAGAACCAAAGCTCTTGGGGGTCAAACTTCTAAGAAAGGGAGAGGCTATAAGAGAACCAAGAGGAGAATGCCTCCCAAAGAACCCTTAGAGTTCTTTCCCCCTGACATAGAGGAGTTTGAGCTTGAAGCTTCAGCCCAAGAATTGCCCGAGGCACATGAAGGAGAAGTTCCAATGGGATCGATTCCCTCAACATCAGTTATGGGAGAATAATCTACCCAAATCCCTCCTACAAAGCAACAAAGTGGAGAAATACCTAAAGGGACTCTCCATGATGAAGTTGAGACTTTAAAGGAAAAGAAAGTAGAGATGGAGATTCATGACATAGAAACAGACTCTAATGATACTTTATCAGATAAGGAGACACAAGAGGAGATGCCTTTGGAGGAAACTGAGCATGTGTTGACAAGAGAGGATCAGTGGGAATTATTTGAAGAGGCTAAGAAATCCTCAAATGCATAGGCACATGCTGAAGTTGTGGCAAAGCAAAAAGAGATAGATAAAAAGGAACAAGTTGATGCAGTACTCCAACAACAATAGTTGGAGGCCAAGCAGAGAGCTGATGAAGTGATCAAGTAGCAGCAGCAAAAGGAGCATGAGCTTAGAACAAAGGATGAAAATGACAGATTGGAAATGGTGCAAAAGATACATGAGTTGGAAGAAGAAAAGACCAAGAAAAGAAGAGAAAGAGAGGCCCTTGAGGCCAAGTTTAGAATGATTGAAGAGGCCTATAAGAAAAGAAAAGGAGAAGAACGCCTGTAGAAGAGTAAGGATGCTGAGGAGCTGGCTAAGCAGTAACAAAAAGAGAAGGAAGCATCGGACAAACTCAAGGTCTTGGAAGAGGAAATAAGTAAACTGCTTGAAGAGAAGAGGTTGGAGGAAGTGAAATTGAAAAAGGAGCAAGAAGATAAAAGGATACAAGAGCAAAGAGATAGGGAAGAGGCTGAGAGGCTTGCAAAAGAGAATGCAAAAAAAGAACAACAAAATGTACAGGAGGTTGATTCTCAACCTATGGTTAATTTACTACAGCCATTATCTTCTACAATTGTTGTCTCTTCTTCTACATTAATGGCTACTACTCTGAGTGATCCTACCTAGTTGAAGCTTGATCTTGGAAAGAAACAAATAGCTCCCCCACAACCTCTTAATTGGGAAGATATGATGAAGGAGATTGAAAAGGAGAGACCCAAGAAGAGGGCTAGAATTCTTCACTCCACAAGACTAACTGAGGTAGGGGAAATTATTGCAGAATGTGCAAAACTAGTAGTGGATAAAGATATGGAAGACATGCAGGTCAATGATTACCAACTGGGCATTGTCAATTTAGGAAGGCCTACAAGAAATCAGCAAATGAACGTGATTGATGTTGTAGCCTCATCCACCAAGTCAAGGATGATGAAGGACAAAAAAAGAAAGGATGAGCTCAAAGCTCAGTTGGATCAGCTACATACCTTTTTGAGGGATGTTTCCGCTCCTAGATCACAACAAATTGCTACCTTAGAGACACCAGTTTTGCTTGGAAAAAGAGAGGTTGACAATCTGGTGCAAATAAAAAATAAGGATGGGATGATGGACAGATAAACTTAACCAGGAGGTAGGAGAGGTGTTAGTGAGCAATTTTGAGATTCACAAGGCAACATTAGAATTAATAGAAGAAATGAAGCACCATACTGAAACGTTGGAAAGGCAAGAGGAAGAATATAGAGGATATGTCCAGAGGATAAAAGATATCAATAAATTGCCAAATTCAACTCTTCTTGAGCAGTCAATCCTTGAGGAAGACAATGCAAACTTCTTGGAAAAAGCCTCTAGCATAATCCGGCTCATGTCTGATTTTATATACAAGCATAGGAATGAAATCCAAGATGCTAGTAAGGATTTGAATGAACAACTTGATGAACTAGAAGCTGTTGTAGCTATTCTAGTTAATTTTGATATACTGGTTAAAGAGGGCCTACCTCTAAGTCAATTTAAAGAGAAATGGGACAATAGATTTCAAGAAGTTATGCAAAAAGAGGATGATGGAGGGGATCTATTATTATATAGATTGATGGATGTTAGGGAAGGAGTGAAGGCTAGAAGAAAGGAGTTAACTAAATTGAAAGACATGAAGGGGTTTGCCTCTGTAGAACTGAAGAGAATTAAATTTGAGGACAACTGGATTGATGGGCCGGATATAGATATTCTTCAACAGGTCTTCTCCAGTTATGATGAATACATTTTGGAGCAAACTACACAAGAATGAGTTGGCAGTCTGTTTTGGGCGCATGATTTCACCCCCCCTTCTTTCTTTCCTATTTCATAGGGAAATCAACATTGGAACTAAAGATCAGCTAGTCTAAGTTTCAGAGGAGATTTCAATTGCTTGATTAGTGGATCTCAATTTTGATTGAGAGCAATTTATGCTTTGCACGCCTATATGTATTTTTGGGTGCCATATTGTAAAGGTCAGCTAATGAGAGTAGAATTAGCCACCTGATAGTAGGAGATAGGAATTTCATAGCTTTAAAAGGATACTTTGTTTTTGTTTAGTTACAGTTGAATTTAAATACACTTTTATACAGTGTTATGTTGAAATTGAGTTTACTGGATGAGGTTAATGAATCATAATCTGTTTGTATGCTAGTGAGTTTGTTGAAGCATAAATGTTTCTTATTTGATGAGAATCAATAGAACGAACCAGATTTCAAATATTATTTCATTAAATTGTCTATGGATGGAATTGTTACATGTCTGTTGATCTATGTTATTAGCAACGAATGAAGAGTTTGTTCTTTTTAAATCTTAAAATTATTGTGATGAGTGATTGGATGGTTAAACTAAGCACTGTAGATGCATGCAATGGTATGGATTGTTCTGTAAATTGCATCATGTTATGGTTTTCTTGATCTATTGAAGGAGCATTCGTTGTTGAAAGCATATGTCTGGATATTAGAGAATTTCATTCATGTTTTACTGATTTACGCCTTGACCTATCTTTTTCTATTTATTTAACCCCCTTTTCATTAAGTATAGATTGATGAATTTGTTGTTGCTTGCATTCCTTATTACCAGCAAAGGCCCCTTGAACATTACAGTTGCATGGACCAATTGAGTGACACCAGACAGTTGAGAACCAACTACTAGGACCTTGGGAGTTAGGCTACTATATGTTGTCTTTCTTTTTCAGGAGAAATAGAGTAGAAATATTATGTTTAACATTGTTTATGTCATTTTCACGATCAACACAACTATTCTAGATGGCACACCAAACTTGGTAATTATATTATTTAGTAGAAATTCAATCACTACTTTTGAGGTAACATTGAACTTGTAGGGAGTGTTTCTACCTATTTTGTGAAGTAATAAGTGGCTACCAATATCCACCTTTATATGTAACTTCTACATTCTTATGTTATCTCCCCTATAAATTATATGCCCCAATACTAGAATGGAGCTTCCATTGAAATGGTTTTAAGGGGGAGTGTGCCTATAATTTTAACTTATTAGAAAAATTCTAACAAGAATAACAAAATTTTACAAACTTAGCCACATCAATGAATAATGTGGGCCACCAAAAACCCAATTCTAATGAGTAGTTTATTTGACAAGAAATTGGACTACCACACAATCCTTGGTGGAATTCCTTAATAAATCCTATAGACTATTCATCATCTAAACATTTTAGGAGAACACTATCAAGATTTCTCCACATTAACTATCCTTATAGCAACACATATTCTTCCAGTTTCAATGTTCTCCTTTTTTTATCATTCAACTTTGATGGAAAACTTATTTTTTTTAAATAAAACACTATATCCTTGTACCAAGGATAATATTTGAAATGACAGGGATAAAAATATTGATCAAATTCCACTTGATGTATTTTTTGGTATCCAAATTTGTATTAGCCATTAATTTGGGCATATGAGAATGAATTGGGATTACAAGGTTAATGTCACCTTACCTTAACACCATGTCCATAGAGGCATGCTCTTTCAATATGTTATATAATTCTATACATGATTATGTGGTGCATAATGATCAATATTTTACATCTTGTTACACTACTTCTATTCATGGTAGTATTTCACATAGTGATTCCTCACATGATGATGACATACATATTGATGATATTTCATTGTCCTCTAATATAGGCACTATTCATTCTTCATTACCTTTTCCTATATTACATCATTATTATATTGGTTATGTGAATTCCTCTTTCCATGTGAAATCATTTCTAATTATTAGTTATGAATATTTTGATAATGAAATCTTACTTATTTGTGATTTTATATTATATTTGATTTTTAAATATTATAATTCTTTAACGTATCTTACTTTCTTTGTATACTTCCTTCATGAATTTGGCTCATACTTTATTTGAAAAAATTCTAGCCCTAGTTCATATGCCATCCTCTCCTAATCAATATAAACCACAAGACATTCCCTTGCAACAACCTACTGTATCTCCCAAGCCTATGCATGAAGGTAGTGTTCAAATTAGATGTGTTATTCACCTTAGATATGCTAAGGTCTTATGTAATGTAATTGTTTATAGATGACTGATTAGTGTGAAATTAAAAAAAATCGTGATGTGAGAAAATGGAATGCCCATGTGAGGAAAAGGAAATGTGTCATTATTTTATTATTCTTAGTATGTGTAAATATTATTGTAATTCTCAAGAAATTGATGAGGGGGTTTATATAGAAAACTTGTAAGAGCATATTCCATTATTAATTTAAATGTAGATGTAATTAGTACTTCATGGGGGAATGCCTAGGATTTTCTTATAAATACCAACTTGCATTATGGATATCAAATATTTCTAAGGAAGTTAAGGTAGTTGAACAACTTCTTACACCAATCTTGGGAGGAGGATAATGCAAAACTTTACAGATCTTTACAACAATTACATAAACTTAAACAAAAATAAATATAAATATCATGCATACCACAACATAGTGATTTACATGGGGAAAACCCTTTCTAGAGAAAAACTCCACATTCTAAAAGTTGCCCAATATATTATTTAGATATCACAATGATTACAATATACTTGCAGAGCTCAACCTTCTCGTAGGATTACCACCAACTAGCGATCTAGAGACAACATGACTACTATCAGACTCTTAGAATACATCATAATGCACAACCATAATACAACACCCTCATAAAATATGGTTGCCTTCTAGGTCAAGTCAAGCCAACAAAATATCTACTGTAAGATTTGAGACCTAATGATGAATGGTCCATGTTTATAATAATAAAATATACATAAAATGTGGCTTTCAAGGGTACTACCCTTGAACCCCTATTAGGGCACACGACCTATAGACCCCCACAAGGGAGTACCTCCTACAACCCCCTATGCTTACCTATTAACAATAAACCTTATGTATTTGCAAGGTTGAGACACATTTTCCCAACAATATTCTCATAAAGACATATGTTTGATTTTAGAGGACACTCCTTGAGTGAGTTGTGATATTTCTTACCATGATAATTTGGAACCTTGTTGGGCTCATGGTATTGCTTATGGTATTTTTCTAGCCATCTTAAGCTTATAAATTAAGCATTATTTATTATAGGGTTATGTCAAAATGGTTTTCCTTCGAGATTGAAGAGTATTGATCTCATTGAAAAAAAATGGCTCTGTGAATGTACTGTTAAATTATTGTTGAATATACATTGGGTGTGTTTTTTTTGAAGACTATAATTCTTTTCTAGAAATTATTTTCCTAAGGTATATATGTCACTATTATTTTATGGTTTTTATTCTTCACCTTCCCTTACTCTTTTTCTTTTCTAGAAGTATTATTTTACATGACTGAATGATACTAATTGTTTTTTAGATCAGATACTTATATTTCTCTCCTTGTAGAGCTTGTTGGAATGTGTCCAACATCTCCCTTTGGGATTCATGACATGGTTTAACATCCTATCATTGATCCTTAACTAGGATGGTAGCAATTTCTTGAATAGGTGCGCCTTTTGGGGAAAATGACCAACTCAACTCTCAAAAAGTGGTATTAAAGGGGTTGCGGGTTCAAATTCCCTCGGGTAATGCTGAGGGGGATATTGTTGGAACATGTCCAACATCTCCCTTTGGGATTCGTGACATGGTTTAATAGCCTCTCGTTGATCCTTAATTGGGATGGTACCAGTTTCTTGAATAGGTGTACCTTTTGGGAAAAACAACCAACTCAACTCCCAACAGAGCTAATGTAGAAAATATCCATATTTATTATTAGGTTCAATCCTAATTTTAGATGCTAAGGGGGTTGTACAAATATTTTCTTAATAGATAGTTTCATTGCATTCACAAACAACATTGAAGAAGTTACAAAAGTGGAAGATAAGTTACACTAAGCATACCCATGAGCCCACAACTCCCTCACTTAATAAGATGAATCGTATGAAAGAAAATCATGTTTATCAATAAATCAATCTTGTTCATTATATCACACTCTAGATTGTGATTACTTGACACAAAAGAGAAACCACTTGATATGAGAGGTGACTTCATAACTTATATATCCTTATTTATTCATCTTATTACTTGCAACATTTTTTTCTTTTACTTTCTTTTCTTATATTTTTGTATTATTATTTACCTTATGTACAACTAAAGACTACTTTAGTTGTACATGTTGATACAAGTGGATTTTATCAAAGTTTTCACATGTAATTAATATCATTTATAATTGAGTGTATACATCTATATTGTGATCCTACTTGTTTATTCATCTAGTTCCCTTGTGTAAGGTTCCACTTTGATCACTTTGATTATGTCATGTTTTTTACACCCACTATTTTCATTTCACCTTTTATATTATGTTTCATGTTAAATTCCTCTCCCTTGAACTTAAGAAATTATCTTTATTATATTAGTCAAAATATTTGAATTTTTATCAGTATTTATACATTATTCTATGTCTATCATTGTGTGTTCTAACTTAGCACTTTGGCTTCCCATTTTCCTTATTGCTTCCTAAATTTTAAAAGCATTCTTATTCATGTTCCTTATCATTAAGATTTTCCTTATATTTTCATTATTGTATACTCATTATTATACTATCCATATCTTATTGTTCTTATCACATGTTTTTGAAATACCATACTTAAATCACATCCTTATGATGTGCATGCTTTACCTTATAATAACTGATTCATTTTTATGATCCTCTATTATTATAACATACTTGTAGAATTATATTACTAAACTGGGTTCATCATTCCTTCCCCATTCTACATTTGATCTTTCAATTTTGTATCCTTCCATTGAGGGACACCATGCATCCCTCATTCTATACTATACCTTCATTTTCATATCTTGCTTCTAGGTCTATATTTTATCATATTTCTCATATTGGAGAAAATCATCCTTCATGTGGTGACACATTATTGCATCATACTTATTTTCACCTTATTGTATATGTCCTAACATGATCATTTGACATTTATCATATCCAACCATTGAGAGCCACCCTCATTATCTAAGTAGAACTTATGCATCAACTATGATCCTAACTATGCCCATGATATTTTATGCACCTCATCATACTATCTCACCCATGTGGTGGTAATTATTTTGACATGTACTCTCATACTGATATTTAAAGTGGATGCCCTCACATGAGCTAAGTTTTTTTAAAGAGTTGTCTTATTTCACTGTGGAGCAAATGTCTTCCCTTTCTTATTTGAGTACTCAGATATTCTAACCATGTTCTAAGAGTTACACTAGGGGCACAATAGCCTTCCTCCTTTCATTGATTACATGTTCTACCATGTATCAAGATATCTACTACCACTAGAATATTATTTCTTCACCTAACCAATGTGTACTCATGCTTTGTATTGGGGGCATATTTCAGCCAAGTGTCTCTTCATACTTATACATTTGTGTTTAGTAGTTGAGGGCCACATCACCATTTTCATTTTCTCATGTTGGGCCTAGCATCATTCCTTAATATTTTCTCCAACCTTATGTGGTTACCATGCTTATCTATCTTTCAACATTATTTACTTGCTTCTCAAATGGTACAATCCTTATAGTTGTTAACTTACATGATTTACATGCTTATGCTTAGCTTGAATTCACATTTTATGTGCTTCTTTTTTCTCTCATTTTATTCCTTGTATATGATGGATGCAACCAAATGAAGGAGAAATATTCTATCACTAACATTCTTATATTAAGGTTGTAGATAATTGTATCTCATAAAAACTCATCTAAATAACCAAACACACCATTACCACACAACATGCTAGCACTCAATATGCTAACTAGGTGAAGCATTACCACATTCTATAAGGTAAAATCTCTCTAATCCTATTCTATCACCTTATGTTTTCATGATTGTTGATATTAAGATTTAACTTACAATTGTTTTCATTTCTAATTGCGTAATAGACGCTACTCATGACATATTTGATTTATTTTTTTAAGATATCATTGAGCATATGTGATAACATTCTATCGCCTTATGTTTTCATGATTGTTGATATTAAGATTTAACTTACAATTGTTTTCATTTCTAATTGCGTAATAGAAGCTACTCATGACATATTTGATTTATTTTTTTAAGATATCATTGAGCATATGTGATAACATTCTATCGCCTTATGTTTTCATGATTGTTGATATTAAGATTTAACTTACAATTGTTTTCATTTCTAATTGCGTAATAGAAGCTACTCATGACATATTTGATTTATTTTTTTAAGATATCATTGAGCATATGTGATAACATTCTATCGCCTTATGTTTTCATGATTGTTGATATTAAGATTTAACTTACAATTGTTTTCATTTCTAATTGCGTAATAGAAGCTACTCATGACATATTTGATTTATTTTTTTAAGATATCATTGAACATATGTGATAACATATTAACATGCGTAATGCGTCATCTTGACGTAAACCTTGAACCTCCTAATATTAAAAACTAAATGTTCCTCCTTAATTATTCGTCAATTAGGTATATCCGTTTCTTATTTGC
Organism: Sequoiadendron giganteum; assembly: GCA_007115665.2. Classification (NCBI taxonomy): domain Eukaryota; kingdom Viridiplantae; phylum Streptophyta; class Pinopsida; order Cupressales; family Cupressaceae; genus Sequoiadendron; species Sequoiadendron giganteum. Next base: position 298,833,528 of record CM021105.1, on the reverse strand, counting down.
TACGCTTGAATTTAGCTTGTCTTGGTAAGGATGGAAATTTAACTTTTACTCTTTGCGTGTTGTCTAATCAATAATGCTTTGATACTTTAACTGTCCTATCAATGTGGTTTGGAAGTGGAACGTGGAGCGTTCTGGTACGAACAAAGCGTATCCGATTTGATGGAAATAGAATTTATTTGAGATATTATCAGATTTTAGGCAACGACTACAAGGTGAGAAGTAGCCCCACTGACTTCTACTTCTGCTTTTGCATGTTTATCTCTTAATTCATTTAATTCTTCACTTGTTGAAGGTTTCGGTTATAATTCGTTTTCTAAATTACTTAAAGAAGGTTGAAAACATGGATAACCACTGCTGGCCCAAAATAGTTGTGAATGAAGTCTTAAACCGTAGGAAAAAAAGGTGGATGAAACAAAATGTCAATTGGCTGAGTAAATGGGGCAGCGTCTTGCATGAGTGTCTTAACACCAATGAGGAAATTAAAAATTATGTTACCAAAAAATTAATGATTGCCATATGCACAAAGTAGATTGGGCGGAAAAAAACACACTATGTCAAAGAGTTCAACCCAATTTGGGAACACGGTGAAAAAACTTATCTAGGGGCAAATATTAAAGGGAAAGCAAGGTTGTTAATTGCTCAATTGAGGACCGGGTCTCATCATCTTAAGTGTGAGATCAGAAGGTGGAGTATTCCTAAAGAAGCATGGGAGGACAAAATTTGCAAGTTTTGTAGCAAAGGAGCGGTGGAGACAGAATGGCACTTTATCAAGGAGTGCACAGCCTACGAGGATCTTCGTATTCAGTATGTGGACCACTTAAGAATTGACAATCTGCACGAGTTTTTCGATGAGGAGAAGATCAACATGATTGCCAACTTTTTGGTCAAAATTTATAACAGAAAGGAATTTAGAATTTGTATAATTTATTTTTGTGTTTCTTGATCCCTTAAACCATTTCGATCTTGTGAACGTTAGTAAAATCTCATTCATTCATTCATTCACGTCTGGCTATGTACCGATAAAACAAATCTACGTCGACTTTCCTTTCCGACACTACCTATTCTCTTTAGCTTTTACATTGAAGTGTAGACGTAGGAAACAAGAAAAGCATCGCAAGTAAAGAATACTGAACAGCCTTTCCTTTACATTGCCTGAGAAGAAGTTGGTGCTATAAATGTCTACGCCCATTCTCACATATTCGAATCCAAGGTTATTAAGTCTGTGTTGTTTTTTGGGTGTGCTTAGCAACTCTATTTTCTCAAGTCTTTTGGCAACTTTGTTTTGTTCAATCTCATTTTTGTAAGATGGCATCTGTAATTGGAGAAGCTGTTGTAGGAAAAATTTATGAGATGGCTGTTCGGAAACTAGCTGAGGCGGCAAAACTGGTGGGGCATTTCAGAAAAGACTTTATATGGTTAAACAAGGAACTCACATATGTAAATGGTTTTCTGAAAGATGCTGATCAACAGTCTCGAGATAAGGTGGATGTGAAACGATGGCTTGAGGAGATTCACCTTATTTCTTTGCTTGCAGAGGACATCTGTGAGGAGTGTGCTGTACAATCTATGTATGGAAATAATGCTCAATCTTGTGGGTTGAGTTGTAATCAATGGATTTTTCGCCGGAGGATAGGGCGGAGAATTAAGGACATCAAGGACCGCATCAGCTCTGTTATTGAAGATGGCAAGAACCTGGAGCTATTCCATCAAGTTTCTTCTGCAAATGAAGCATCACTCACTACATCTCAAAGCGTAGACTGGAAGAGATCTAGTCTTCTGCCCAGCGATTCACACTCAGTGGGAATAGAGTCCAAAGTTGATGACATGCTCAGATTGTTGGACAACAATGCCTTTCCAGTTATTGCGATAGTTGGGATAGGGGGTGTGGGCAAGACTTATCTTCTTCAGCATGTTTACAACAAAATAAAAGAAAGGTATGAGAAATCTATATGGCTTTCAGTTTCTCAGTCCTATTCTATTTGCAATTTACAAAAAGATTTAGCCTTCCATTTAGATTTAAGTGATATTAAGGATGGTAAAGTAAGTGAGCAGCTAGCAGCAGAGTTGATTCATGAAAAGTTGCAAGAAAAAAGGTGTGTTGTGGTGTTAGATGATGTGTGGAGGGCTAGCAGAGAAGAAGATTTATTATTTAAGCTTGGCCTTCCCACTGGAAACAATAGCCCATGTAAAATTGTGGTGACTACAAGAAACAGGTATGCTTGTAGAAATTTGAATGCTGAAATTTATGAGATGCAATGTTTGTCTGATGAAGACAGTTGGAGGCTGTTCTGTGTTTATGCATTTGAAGGAAAAAGAGAGCCACAACAGCAGCTAGAAGAGGTGGGTCGTAAGATTGTAAAGCAATGTGGAAATTTGCCACTGGCTATCAAAACAATAGCAGCATCTTTGGCAAAGACCACAATGTCATGGGAGTCCAAGCTCCAGCTCTGGGAGTCGAAGCTCCAGCAGCTTGAAGGGGTCCAAGGGACTGCCAATGTTGATCCGATCATGGCTATTCTCAGATTGAGTTATGATTGCTTGCCTGAACTTCTTAAAGCCTGCTTTGCTTATCTTTCCTTCTTTCCCGAGGATGAGAAGATAGATTGTGAGTATCTGATAAACTTGTGGATAGGGGAAGGATTTATTCCAGCTGGAGAGGGCCAGTGGATGCGTCATGGCACTGTTTATATCAGCTTTCCAATCTCTGTCTGCTTCAACTATGGGAAGAAATGGATAGAAGGTTAGGAAATCTAACCAAATATTGTAGAGTTCACGATTTGTTGCTTGAATTGGCCATACATGTATCAAGAGAAAATAGATGTGGTTTTTCTGTTGAGGAAGCCTCCAAAGATGCAAGTTCTTACTGGTGTCGGATTTTACTGGGCAAGAAAGATATAAAAGACGATGACATCTCAGAGAGCCATCCTGTTTGTCTCCGCACATTCTCATTGTCTCAGAATTGGAGGATTGAAAGCATTCCAACAAACTTGTTTACCGCTATGGGAGGACTGCGTGTTCTCGATTTGAGCAGGACACGCATCTCTGCATTGCCTCAAAGCATTGGAAAGATGAAACTCCTCAAAGTCTTGAATTTAACTGGTACTGAGATTAAGGAGGTACCGAAGTGTGTGAGACATCTGAAAAGTCTCTTGTTTCTTGCTCTGCCTATATATAACTGTAATAAATTACCAGTATGGATAGATGAACTTAAATGTCTTCAACATTTAGAATGCAAGAGTGTTAGTCGCGTGCCAAAGGGAATATCAAAGCTAGTCTCTCTGAGAACACTACAATCAAGTTACTTGGATCTGTCCGTTAAAGAGGTCAGAGATTTTGCCAATATGACTCAACTTCAGGAACTATGTTTAAATGTTAACTATGAAATGGAGTTGGAAGCGATGGAAGAAGGGATCCTTGCCCGGTTGGTGAAGATGCGTCGTCTATTTATTTGCAATAATTCAATGACAGAATTGGAGGTTCCAGAGAAAATGAGAGCAATGAAAGATCTGGAAAGTCTTCAACTGTGGAAATTTTCAGTGCCAAGTTGGATATGTGGTTTGGCAAATCTCAGGGAACTCGAATTAAAGTGGTGTGATTGTGATTATCCGGAGTTGCAAATAATGCCCAACCTAGTGAGGTTGCATATAGATGGGAATGAAAGGTGTAGAGAATTGCCAAAGGCGTTTGGAAAGGCGGGAGGGTTTCCACACCTCCGCTTCTTCACAGTTTCTCTCTTTGATGAATTAGAGGAGTTTCCGGAAGTGGAGGAGGGGGCACTGGCATGCGTTGAGGAGTTGAAGCTAATCAAATGTCCCAAACTGAAGAAAGTGGGAGAGGGATTGGAGCATTTGAAAAGACTCGAGCTCTTCAATTACTATGGGACAGGGACGAATGAATTGAAGGAGATATTCAAGGAAGGCGGAGAATATTGGCATAAAATCAAATCCATCAATTTCCACATAATTATTGAAAGTTTAATTAATTAAAAAGAAGTAAAGTGGGAATTAATCTTTAAAAAATATATTTTAGAAAAATTAAATATAATGGATTATGGTATTTGGTTCTCAAACTAATGATGAAGTATGGATATTGGACATTTGTATAATTGATTCAATAAAACACAAAAAAGATGTGTCTCGTGTGATCATTGTTTCAAAAATGGAATATAGAAAAAATATTTTATGCCTTGATCCCAAGTAGCTCTCTTTTGGTCCATACATGTCTCTTTAGTTGTGGTTGTGTAGAAGTATTTAAAATTTGATATACCATTGCATTTTGTCATAGGACCCATCAGTCTTATTTGAACATAAAACTCCAATTTTTGTACAACTTTGCAATTGTCTTTATATCCTTCTTTCTTTCACAAATAATTTGTTCATTAATCTTTATGTGTTTTTATTCGAGGTTCTTTGGATTTGGAGGATAAGCTTCTTTAAATCCAACATCTTTTGAATTCTCGTGTTCTCATATAGATGTATAATGTATAAGTCATGTATGAATGCATCACCCTCATATGGTACATCATTTGATATTTTTACAAGTGTATCTATTGCAAAATTAATTGTATCAAATATTTTATTATAATAAGCTCTTTGAATTTTGACAACCTTTCCTTCATGTATAAATTTAACATATTAATGCAAAATTGAAGGAATAGCCTTATATTATTATATCCATGGTCTCATATGTAATATACCAAATCTATCAAATGATGATATGAAATCCAACATAAGACCCAAGTAATTGTTTAGGACCTACTATTAATTTCAAATTAATGCATTCCATTGTACTATTTAATATTCAGTTTAAATGCAATCTTAAGGAACAAGTTATTACAATGGTACTATATAAGAAACATATGAGAATATACTAACAACCAATAAACCAAACGTACACAATTAATGAGTTATCAATTTCTCAAATATTTAAGTAATAATAATATATTTAAATCATGAAATATCAACTATCTATTAAATTAAGATTTATCTATTTCCACACACAAAATACTTATCTAAAATTAAATCTCATGCAAAATTTAAAACATGGAAATTTTGTCAACTTCAAGCAAAAACACCTAGTGGTAGCACAACTCATCAAACATTCTCAGAGCCTTAGTTACAACCATTGTCTCTAATACAAAATATTTTACACATTCAATCTATAGACAGGTTTAATGTCAATACTTATCCACCTGATCTACACAAGACTCACATATGGATTTTAACTTAGATTTCACACTTATAATACTCTTGGCTACACAAAAATTTCTCACAAGATCATTATTACATAAAAAAAAACCACAAGGTTGAATTATAATGTAAACTACTTACCCAAGAATAAATTTATTTAGTGAAATAAAAATTGTATGGTTCAATTTAAATAAATTATATGTTAAGAAATCTAAAATGGAGCTTGATGTCAGTGTTGTCACTTGGATTTTCACTCTTTCCAAGTGATTGAATAAAAAATCTAATGAAACGTGGAATACTCCAGTGCCTGTGGGTTGCCCATAGCTTGGAGTGAATTTCTAGAGAGGGCAAGTTCCCTTGATACTAAACTATCTTAACTTATAATGTTGGTGCATGTTGAGAAAAGGGGTGAATGATTTACATGAAATAAAACCTAAGGCTAAAAGGTGATGCACCAAATTCTCTTTGAGACTTGCACAATTACCTATATGCACATAATTGATCAATGATAAGTCTAGTTCATGCATGAATTAGAGGTTTTATATGCTTGGATACATCAATATTTTGTAAGAAGGTCAAGATATTCATAATATTAGAAGGAAAATGTAGTATCTCTTCACAACTTTAGACTATTTGCATCATTTACACAACCTAGAATTTACAACAATACATACATTCTCTATCTAAAGGTTTTGATAATGAGACACAATATCAAAGATTATCAAAAGAAATTGCATCAATCATTTGATTGCACATAATAAAAATAGCTTATGAGAAGGACAAAATACTTAAATTTATTGATTGAAAAGGTGTTTACATAGTGCAATAAATGCCTAGAAAATGAGTTACAATATAGTCTCTCTTACAAAAAAGAACTTTTTACAAGTTACAATGTTGTTTTGAGAATGCTATAACTCTATGAAAATGAACTTGGGCATGCATTTTAGCCTATTCCCCGCATATGACAATTGGAACATGAATTAAAGATCATTAATGGATTTTTTTTTACTTGATTGCATGATCTCCACCTAGGTTCCTTGAAAAGTGCCTTTTCTTGTTTCATTCCAAAAAAAAACCCATGGTGGCATTGAAAGGAGGTGGTCTTGAATTTTCAAAATTTGACAACTCCTTAAAAGACTCAAAGAAGCTTGCAACTACTCCTAAATACTTGTAGATGATCCTCAAATTGACTTAACTTTCCCCCTAATTTGCTTCATTTTCTATCCGCTCCTCCAAATTTCATAATCTACCACAAACATGTTTAAACGACATGTGTGAGATATGCTCAAGAAAAAGAGTTAATACCCTAACAAGGCATAGGATAAGTTTAAGGCTAGTATTCTCACATGCTTTAGTTCATTAAGTATCCTTATCTTCATATCTTAAGGGTTAGAATAGATATGAACACTTTAGTTATACCATTGTCTTTAAGTGTACTCTACCACATTTTACCACTACTATTTATGATGCTATTTGACTTGCAAACTATCATAGATTCTCATGTGTGCATTTATCATGGGTTGTCAAAGTATCTCATGAATCTTTGGTAGTGATAACACGATCTTTTATCCCCTAATTAATTTCATACCTTAACTTAGATAACTTTTGGCATTATTTTCTCTATAAAAACTATCTTTCTTATCACCTACCTAAAGTTCCCTTCACTATCCTTTTTCTTAATATATCTGATCATGATTCACTATCCTCTTGTGATTTGGATATTGAATGTCAGTCATGGCTATGGCATGGTCTATTTGTATAGACTATCCTTAACATGTTTTCTATGACAATGAGAACTTCATATTGTCACCAAGCTCCATGACTTAGCTTGATGTTCACTATCCTTTGATTGTCCTCATAATACTACATACCAACAATGAACCTATTGCTTGATTGTCATACTTTTTTTTGTCCCTGTAGCTTGTAAAGCATTCTTCCAAAAATAAAAAATCTACATAAGACATACATTTGTATTAACCAGCTTGACTTTCAACTACCTCCTTCATTATTTTATTAATACCTCCAAAATTGACTGGAGTAGGAATAACATTATGTCCCTCACCACCATTGATAAACTTGGTGGAGAGTACCTTGCTCTAGAGAGTATCTATTTCTTAAAAAATGGCCTTCTAGGCTAAAAACTATAAATGATGTAGCAACAATAGGGTCTACATTCATGTGTGGAAATGTTGCATGCCCTCCTTTCCATCTATATAGTTGCTTCGAACATATCTACAAATGCATGTATAGTGGCCCTGGCCTTGAGAAAATGGCTCTAGTTGGCCCTAGGACTAATCAATATGTATTTAAAAAAAAAATCCTCAGCACCTGCAAGTGCACCTTCTTTTAAGGCCCTTAAAAGATTCAAGAATATTGCTAGAATATTCCCTTGATTTATTTTGACTTTTTCCATCTTGAGATGCTCCTATATGCTTGGGAAAGTGAATGACTTAGCCAACTATCACCTATATTCTCTCAATCTACAATTTAACTTATCAAATTGCCCCTTATATGGTCTCAACCAGTTGTCCACCATGGGAAGACTCTTTTAACACTAGAAAACAAACTGTAGCATTTCTCACTAGTTTTTAATGTGGGCAAGGTTGATTGAAGACAAAACTGAAACATTTAATTTTTACTTGGCACCTAAGACTTAGAAATTTCTATTTTCTCTTTACTCTTTTATAAAAATTAAACTTTACAAACCCCCTTTAGCTTTTCTTAATGACCATTGATAAAAAATCTCAACATCTTTGGTGACCTTTGAGGGTGTTTTCTTGAAAAAACTTAAAGAACCAATTGCATCAAGCCATCCTTTGGGAAAAGAGACAAGGAGACTTATAAGGGTTTGTGCAGGATCATGGGGGTCCAAAAAGTGGTGATATGAAAAAGGGCATTTTTTATCTGCCCAAAAATGTAAAATTTTGCTTTGACTTTTACTAGGGTCGAGTAAAAAGTACAATGTTGCCATGGTAAGAACCAAACTGAAACAAATATCGGTTATTACCCATTTAGAATGGATATCTATTGCAAAATGTATATTTGTTTAGTTGAAATCATATAAAGAACATGTTCAAAGTATTGATATAGTATATATTATTATATATTAATCTATATACAATATTATTATAATATATTATAATAATTTATAATATATATTATAATATTAATATATTAATATATAATATATATATTATACAACATATATGAAATATATGATTTATATATATTATATTATAATATAATATATTTTCTTATATGCCTATATATATTATATTTATAAAAAGATTACATAATTCAATTTACATAGTGGCAATGTCTTATCGGCCCTCAAAAACTATTAATTGTCTGTTAGAAAAGCATGACATTAGAGGAAACCAACTTTAGCAATAAGTTTTCAACTGCAAAAATATTTAAACCTGCAAAAATATTTAAACCCGAGAGAGATTTACTAACAGGGCTATACTGGCTGACAACATTTTCAACAGGCCCTTACAAAATTGCTAACCCCTAATGCTACAGCCAACTAGCTTTGCCATGAAATATGTACAAAACACAATAGAAAAACCTTAACAGAAAGTGACAAAACTAATAACTATTTTTTGAATCAATTCATTCCACCATTCGCACAATCTCCACTGAATTCTCGTGTTGGCCTTCAACATTTTCACCTTATGTCTGCACACCAGTAGTGTTGAGCATAGGAGCAACTTATATCATTTTTCATGTGGTTTTATCCCCCAACAACTCATCTCCAACACCCATACTCTCTTCTTACCTTCACTGTGTCGTTGTTAAACTAGTGAATCTTGCCCCTCGGTGCTTTGCCCAATTCTTCTCTTTCAAAACTATAAACGACCAAGTGAGATTGTGGGGGCTTGATGGTGATGGGATACAACATGTTGATGGTCCCTTCACTCCAGAGAAGCTTCATTGTGTTTTCGCTGCATCGAGAGGACTCAAAAATACTCCTCCTTATATGTTGTAGTCCTTCTGATTGTTTCATCAAACGGACTGCAAAGTGTCTCTGCCCGACGTGTGGCTATCTCTTTCATGATGTCTTCTGGTGATCGGACAGTGCAGGATGTGTTGCTAATGAGGATGATAGGTGGTAGATTTCATTTCATCAAAGGAAGAAAAAAATTCTCACACCAATATCTGGAGGTCCCTTCAATCTATTCATCGGAGGGACTCAAATGCAACTCACTCTGATATGCTGCAATCCTTCTGACCAATGCATCGAGGGGACTCTAATAGTACTCACTCTGATATCTTATAGTGTCTTCGATGTGATGCAATGGTGGTCAAATGGAGCACGAACCCATTAAAAGGAGACTATGTACCTACAAAAACACAACGCAAATTCTTGATAGGTGAAATGGAAGATGAATTTGGACAAGTGGCACATAAGCTTTTCCCCATCCCTCAAATGATAATCGGCTTTAGATAACCGATATTGGATATTTCGAGTTATGAGTTTCCATACAACATAGTACTCTTCCTCTAGAGATGCAAAAAGCAAAAGAAGAGACACCATTGCCAATCCCAAACCACAAACCAATGTAACTATAGCTGAACGTTTGTTACACTATAGTTTTTGAAAGGATTGTTTCTACCAGTTTTCGATAAAATTGCAAAATGTTGGACCCCTCTGTGAACTAAAACCCCACATTGTCACAACCCATGTTTGCTAGGAGGTTTGCTAGCTGATTACCTTCATGGTAAGTGTGGGATATGGTTACTAAATGAAATTTCTGAAACTAGCACTTGCACCTCTGTAGGAGGTTCAAGGGAGACGCCGATAGAAAATTAAAGAAAAATCATGAATGAATTCTAAGTCGGTTGTATTAGAATATATATATATAGACACATGCATTGTATAATATAAGTAGGCACATTCTTTTGTTGGATATGTTTTTTTAAAAACAATGAAATTCCTTTGAACAATTTGTAGTGAGTTTGCATAAGTCAAATTTACATAAGAACATCTATTTGTCTTTTTGGAAGGTCCTCTTTGAAAGACATGGAATGTCTCTGAAGTAAAAAATTACATTGATTAGATTTCTTTGAACAAGTAAGTCACTTAGTTGCAATCTTTCTCATAGCAAAATGGCAAGATCCTGTAAGTCTTCAATGTAATATTGGCAGAAGAAGTGGTTGTTCACTTCAAAATTAATCTTATTGAAAATAAACAACATTTGACGAAATCAAATACAAGAAAAGTTGGCACCCCTGGATAGGTGTTATTGCTATTAGTTACACTGAAGATATAAAGGAATTCTGATGGAATTTTTTTGGGGGGATTAATAAAGATAATATGAAAAAATAGGGTTAGGATTTGTTCCTTTAACGAATGCTAGAAAGAAAAGAATATTGTTAGGGGAATCTATATCTATGAGGAAATTCTTGGAGACACGGGCTGCCATGAAGAATCCATAAACCCCCTTGTACTGTTGGTTGACCTACACCTTGGAGACAGATTTACTTTCTCCAGAGCCTTGACACATAGTTTTGAAAGGTAGTCTGCAACATAGCCTATTCGTGGACCTGCACCAGTTGACCATTTGAGACATAACTATTTTCCTAGCTGATAAGATTGTAAAGATGTTTCTGAGTGAAGCCTTTGGAGCAATGATTTCTAAGGCACCTCTATTTTATTAAATTTTTTGTATTTCTAAGAAGTGGAGGAGAAGACCTCCCTCGCCTTTGAAGATATGAACCTTGTACCTTATCAATCTAAGAAGTGGAGGAGAAGATCTCCCTTGCCTTCAAAGACATGAACCCTGTAATCAAAGCTGCAAAAGCAAAGATGATTCGAAACACAACATTAGTGAACACAAGCACAACAAAATTCATAAATGCAGTGGATATGTATGGTTTTTTGAATTGGCAGCAGCTATGTCACAATGATTATTTTCCTTTTTGTCTCGCTTTCATCTGTCTTAGGGTACCATGTTCTATTGCAAATATTTTTTGTGGTGGAAATCCTACAATGCAATGATAGTTTACATTGCAATCCCCAAATAAAGTAGTGGATCTATGTCAAAAAAGGAGCAATACAAATGTCTTAGGTGAGGATCCAAGTTGCTCTAATAAAGATGTGTGCAAGAGTCATCGAATAGTTGACAGTATTATTGGTATTGAGTGTAAATTTGATTTGAATTTGGAGAGACTGGGAATATTTTCCATACCTTAACCAAAATTATTGTTTAGGAACCGTTTAAAAATATCTTTTGGTGTGAGCAATAACTGAATCTTTTTGTTTTATACAACTTATGCTTCTCATGTTTGTCCTAAGATTTTGAGAGCAGTCTTATCTTTTTCCTTAGAAGAAAGATCTAACAACATTCTGCTGCATCGAAGGGCCCAAATGATGCCTAAATTGAATGATCATATGCATTCAAAATAATTTTTTAGGACTATTTTGTGCTATTTGATAAAAAGGGATTCTTTTTGTATCCATATTTCCATAAAGATTACATTACATATTAATTTGTTACACCTGTCCCCGACATTTTGTACCTTGCAATGAACTGATTGCATTGATTAGACATGTTCGTTGGTAGAATTCATTTGTTAGGTTGGGATTTTTACAGTTTATCAATTTGGTCCCAAATGCTGTAGACTCGAGTATCTTTCTAAGATATTGTGACAATTATTCATGTCCTTCCCTCATCAAGTCAAATAAATGATAATCATGGATATCTGTGTTGTACATGGGAAGATGTTCCAGGCATATTATTTTTCTTTGATTCAAGCTTCATGGATTTATCATGGCTCAGTAAAATGTTGGTACCTAAATTTTATGGTTGCAATACCTCAAATTGTGGAGGAAATAATCTGATATTTTTTGATATTTGAGATTATGATTTTAGGAGCGATTTGCAGTTGGTAATCTACATATACTGAAAATTTACCTGTGACTTTTTTTTCTTATTTAAGGAAACTGAAGAGGAATCTGTCTTCAAATTATGAAAAGTGATTTTGTTTATCTCACTTGGAAGCTTGGAAGGCAAGTATATTTGTTGGTCACTGTATCTGTTGATGTGTACTTGAAGTTATGGTAAAATTTGAAATGCCATATTTTTATAATATTTGGAAATCTCTATATGGAGGAAATCCTTCTTATCGAAAACTAAAATATCAACAAATCCTGGTAATTAATATAATATATTGACTTTTATACCGAAAAGATACATATTTCAAATTTCAGTCAACTTTGTATTCTTGAATAAATATGGATCCAAACGATGGTTCTTGGCTGATGACTGTCAAATTTAGAGCCAAGAGCTTAGGGGATGTGATTGCTTCCTACGTTACATAGGAAGGATTATTTGATGGGCATGTGATTGTGAGATCTACAATACAAAGATTTCCCAGTTTTAATCTAAAATGTAATTCTTCTATTTTCTTCTGCTGAGGTTTGACAAATGGAATATATTAAGTTAGTTTATCAGAAAAAATGTACTCTTGGAACGTAGAGTTCAAGTGTGTTATATAGTTCATTAAAACATTCCTTCAATTATCTTGTTCCCCTGATTGAATTTGGAAGGGATCCCTCTAGAAATACAATATTATTATCAATCTGCTTCTCCCAGTCTTGGGGATGCAAAGTCTTCAAAAAAACAATCTCAAGCTCCCCATTCATCAGAAATGCAAAAGAACTCAAAAAAAAAGTTCCTCACAAATACCTGGTCATAACAAAGAAATCACAATTTAGAATACATATTTGGCCCTGTTGATCCTACAATGGCCTACAATACTTATAACACTTCAATAGGGCCAAAAAATACTTCAGCATCGCAAAAACAGAAAGAGGTTAAATTCTGAATTTGATCCAAGTAAGTTCAAAGTTGCCACATCCATAATCCAAATTTCAATAAATACATGTTTCTTGAGAACTACTTTGTATATATATGTATCATTTCAAATAATTGCTTAGGTGAATTTCCATCGAACCATAGACCATACGTCAACATAACCTTCATACATTCTGATACCTTTGCTTTGTAGGTGCCTTTCATATAGCAATTAGATCATCTTCATTGGCTTTCACATGTTCAATAGAATAACAAGACTATAACTTAAACCTATCTTGTTTAACATTAATTCCTCCAAATCACCAGCAAATTTTGTATTTATGAATCTAATCCTAACAACCATCCTAACACAAAAACCCTCTGTTAACAATTCAGAGAAGGCATCAATCCACCAAATTAATGCATCAATATTTCAAACTAGAACTCCACGTATCCAATATTTTGAAATATAAAATAGAAACATATCTACTCTGTAGCAAATTACTATATATCAATAGTGAAAATAACCATGGGAACAACTCAGCCCAAGCTTGCATGACCCCAAAATTAAACCAATGAATTCCAATGTTGTGCAATCCCAAGCAAATCCTCTTTTTGATCAAACCATAAACAATTGACAATTTTAGGACATCTATGAAAATGCGTTTAAACTACAAAAAAACCATAAACAATTGATAATTTTAGGACATATATGAAAACACGATTAAACTACAAAAAGTTGCATATTGATATTACATGAAAATATCAAGCATAAACTTTCAAAAAAATAATTTATTATATTAAAGACTAGCATGCATTTACACTACCCAAAAAAGTGAATTATAAGCCATAGAGACCTAAAATCCATTTTTAACCATGTGTACACGAAACTATCACCTATAGAATTTTTGGAAAATTATCTTCAAAACATAACCTAATCGCATATTGAGAAAATCTTTACAAGGAAAGAAATACTAAGATGCACAAAATCAAAACTTATTCAGCATAAAGATAAAACTACCTAGAAAGTAGAAATTAAATGGCTACATAGCAATTTACATGCATTAACAAACTAAACAAATTTACTAGTATCATTTGAAAAAAATGAGCAAAAAATAAATAAATTTACTACATTCAGTTTCAATGGGGAAAAATAGTCGAATAAAAAATATCTTCAGAAATTTAAGGTTTATATATAACAAAATAGAACAAACCCGCCACTTCAGGATAAACAGGCAAAATTCTTCCCACCATGAAGACAAAAATAGGGAGGAGGGTCCTATGGTCCTAGTACAGATTGGGCAAAGGAGTCGCCATTCTGATGAGCTAGTCTCTATAAACCACAAATTCCAACAAGTTATCATAGCATATGGTCCCCCGGCGGTTGGGATTCTAAAACAACACTATGGAATGCATATTGGAGGTTGACGGAGTCGTCGGTCACATTGAGGTCGTAAATGGCGGCTCCAGGCTTTCACCAAACAACAATCCAAAATAGTTGAGGGGATCTTTTGATTTCTGGGTTGCTACGGAAAGAGATATTTTGAGAAATTTAAGCTTTCCATAAGTTCTACAGGAGGAATGATACATTGGTTTTGGTTCAAAGCTTCCTTTATACCCTGTTCAATGGCGGTGGATAAGTCGGTGAGAGAAATAAAGAAGGAGCAGGTGCCCATTTAAAGCTAAGATTTGATTTATCTGATCTGATTTGATGGCACAAATCATCGTTACGTGCCATGAAAACAGCCAGCTGTTTCGAGGAAAGTTTTCGGGGAATTTTTCACCTGCCTGAAAGTTGTGACTGAAAACCAAAAACAACTATACAATATAAGGGCATGAGACAGGTATGTCAGGCTCTTGTGGACTAGCAAGTCCACAATAAGAAGCCTATCAGCTAATAATGGCCAGGCTTGTTGTAAGGTATATTTGATTTTCCAATTCTGTATATGATTCTTCTTGTATGCATTTATTATTAACAAAGAATCCCCTTCAACATGTAGGCTTAGTATACCAATATCCAAAGCTAACTTGATACCATATAGTAGTGCTTGGGCTTCTGCTAAATTATTTGAGCCACTTGGAAGATGAATGGCTCTGGCTACTATTAATTTACCCATACAATTCTAGATACAAATACCTGCACCAGACAGACTCGGGTTACCACGTGATGCACCATCAAAGTTTAGTTTGAAGAAACCTTGTTTAGGGGGAAGCCATTTTATCGTGGTTCTATCAATTTTTTGATTTAAGGGCTTATGAAGACCACCCTTAAATGGCAGAGCAATATATTTCCAATTGTTTAGAATTTCATTATCCTAGGAAGTGAAGATAGAAGAAATATTTTTATGCTTCTGAACATAGGCATTTACCGATTCTGATATTGCCTTCTCTACCCTTAACTGAACTTGCTCAAAAGTTGACCTTTCATCTCTAAAAATTTGTCTATTTCTCTCCCACCAAATATTCCAAATTAGGACTACAAGGATTATCTTCCACATGCACGTAAAAAGTTCAATGACTTAAAAAGGACCGGCCAACATGTGAAGAGGTCCCACAAATAATTGGGGAAAATAATAGAACTTTTTAACTTCAGTTTGATGAAAGACCAACATGCTTGTGAAAAAGAGAATTAGACAAATAAATGATCCACTGATTCAAAAACATCCCTACATAAGACACAATTAAAAGGACTGGCTATACCCAACTTAACTAGTTTATTGCTTGTGAGGATCTTATTTCTCAAAGCTAGCCAAGGAAAACTGTCTACTTTTGAAAGAACCATGGGGTTCCAACAAAAAGAATAAGCCCTCTGATTTTGAGATTGCATAGCATTTACTAAAGCTTTATAACCCTGTTTGATTGAATAGATCCCATTCTTTGATGGATTTTGTCCTTACATCTTGAAAGGAACACCACTCCTTTTTTCAAGATATCTTGTAAAAAAAAATTCATTAACTGGGATTGGTGAAGTTGTGATATCCTTCCACCTTACACTACCTATGATTGCATCTACCAATTGCACATAGTCTAACAATTTGAACCCCCAACTTGCTGTAAGGACCCTCTTGACTACTTGCAACTCTTGAAAATTGCATAAAGCGGGATGGTCATTCCATGAATCTTGCCAAAAGTGAACATCTACTCCATTTTGACTTCCAAAGATATGTATGACACAATGACCTCT
The DNA here is from genome assembly GCA_007115665.2 of Sequoiadendron giganteum. Classification (NCBI taxonomy): domain Eukaryota; kingdom Viridiplantae; phylum Streptophyta; class Pinopsida; order Cupressales; family Cupressaceae; genus Sequoiadendron; species Sequoiadendron giganteum. The sequence goes on along the minus strand of CM021105.1, from coordinate 298,817,356 downwards.
CTATAAGAAGTGAAAAAATCCACATGGCTGAGCCACTAAGGGGGTTTGAAATTGTTAAGATTCTTATTGGGTCTGCATTGTCAAGGTATTTTGTTTGCATTTATTTGCACCATTTCAAACTTGGTTTAGTATACATTTTCCAAACCAATTTAGCACAAATATTTGTATTTCTTGCCATCAAATTATGTAAACCAACACCACCTTTCAATTTTTTTGAGCATATTTTGTCCAAATAAATCAGAGGCAGTTTTCTTTGATCATCTATATTTCCCGTCCACAAGAAGCTTCTAATTAACTTCTCAATTTGAAAAATTATTGTTTTTGGAGCTTTGAGAACAAGAATGAAGTAATTAGGAATTGAGGCTAAAATAGATTTAATGAGTAGGATTCTACCTAATAAAGATAGCCATTTAACTTTCCATGAAGAAATTTTGGATTTGATCTGCTCAATAATTTTCCCCCAATATGAGATTTTTTTTACACCCATGAAGAAAGGTATCCCAAGATACTTGCATGGGAGGTTAGCTTGTTGGAATCCCAACAATTTGAAAAGCTTCCTTTTGAGAGGTACCTTTGTATTAAAAAATATATACCTTTGATTTGTTTACATTTATTCTTTGGCCAGAGACAAAAGCATATTTGTCAAGAATTTCCTTTACATGGGCAGCCTCTTGCAAAGAATATTTCCCAAGAAGTACAATGTCATTTGCAAATAAAGAATGAGTGATAGAAATATTTGTGGAAGGGATAAAAATACCTTGCCAAAGACCCTGAGCATGAGCTTTTTGGATTGATCTACTAAGTGCTTATGCCATTATGATGAAGAGGAAGGGAGATAAAGGATCCCCTTGATGAACCCTTTGAGTGGAACTAAAAAACCAACTTGGGAACCATTAATAATAACTGAAAAAATTTCTCTAGATGGGCACAAAAGAATCCACTTACACCATCTTTTGTTAAAACCAAAGTTTTGAAAGACTTGCATTAGAAACTCCCAATTTACTTTTTCATAATCTTTCATCATACCAAGTTTGATAATGAAAGATGGTATGTTGTGCTCTTTGATGGAATGTAAAACCTCATGAACTACAAGTGCTCCCTCTAACATTTCTCTCCCTGGCACAAAACCTCCTTGTTCTTGTGAAATAATTTTAGGTATAAGAGGTTACAATCTAAGGTAAATTGCTTTTGTGAAAATCTTGTAAATGGTGTTACAAAGTGAAATGGGTCTAAAATCTGCAAAGGACTTTGGATTTTTGACTTTTGGGATAACCACAATATTTGTATTATTTTTTTTTTTAGCATTGTACCAGTCCTTCTAGATTCTTCTATTGGGATCAAAAAATTAGCACCAGTGAAATCCCAACATTTTTGAAAGAAAATAGTTGTATACCCATCTAGTCCTGGAGCCTTATCAAGAGGTAGAGACAACACCACCTTTTTAAGTTCATGGAGCGTAAGCGGTTTCAAAAAGCTATCATTATCTTCCTCCAAGACTATCTTTGGTATTGCTTCTAAAAGATCTTGCCCATACACTATTGATCTTTGTGGTTGTTTATCAAGGGTAGTCAAAAGATTAGAAAAGAATTTAACACCTTCTTGCTAAATATCAGATTCCTTGGTGAGTTCTACACCTGATGAGCTATCTTGAATTGTACAAACAAAATTCATAGATCTTTTAACCTGAGTGGAAACATGAAAAATTGTGTTACGATCCCCATCTCTTAACCACAATTTTGAGATTTCTACCTCTAGTATATTTCTTCCCTAGCAAGTAATTCAACCCATTCTAGCTACAAGTTTAGTTGCTTTTCATAATTTGGAGCATCCAAGCCATGCAAAATAATGTGATCATTTACTTCTGTTAATTTTTTGAGTACTCTTTCTTTCTACTCAAATATGTTTTTGAAAACATGGATATTCCAAGATTTAATTTGTTGCTTAACATACATAAGCTTCTTGCATAGGTGATACATTTTGGACCCTTTTACAAAAGGTGCACTAACCCACCATTGATGAAGTAGCGACAAATGTTTTGGGTGCCTAAACCACATTTTCTCAAATTTAAAAGATGATCTCTGACTTAGACAAGAATTTGAAATTGAAATATACAAGGAAACTACAAAATGATCAAAACTAGCTAGGGACATAATTTCGGATGTCATAGTGTTACCACTCTAAAACCAATTTGGAGATGTCAAAAATATATCCAAACATTCAACTATATGCATGAAACGTTTCCTCTGTTTTGTCTAGGTATATTTGCCTTTTTCACGTGTGATGTCAATCAAAGAATTGTCTTGGGTGAAGGATGATAAATCCTCCATTGTTTTAGGGGGATGAAGTATACCCCTTTCTTCTCTTGATTTAAAACTATAACATTGAAATAGAGTTGAACTCACCAACTAGAATGACTATATCCTCCCTTATCTCATCCAAGACTATCGATAAGGTATCCCAAAGAGATTTTTTTTCGAGTGTAGAAATTGGGCCATAAACATTTATTAACCAAAAATTTAGATCAAAATTTGTGACTTCCATAAGTTGCCAATGCTTTTCATTTTTAACTACCTCTACTAAGACTGTTTTATCATTCCAAAGTGTGATGAGGCCACTGGATGCTCCTTGCGCTAGGGAGAAAGATGATTTCCATTTCAACCATTTCTGGATTATTGCTTCATACACTACCCCAAACATTTTTTATTCTTGAAGAAAAATGAGATCAACTCCACAAGCATCCAATTGGTGCTTGACCCGAGCTCTCTTGTCAAGGGAATTAATACCCTTGACATTCCATGATATTATCCTAATTTCCCTCAAGGGGAGCAACATGCCCTCCTTGGTCGTTTAATGTTCATTGCACTAAAATTCCTATCCAATGTTGCTTGCAAACCTACTTCTATTTCATATTTCAATTTAGTCATATGAGACTTCCTTCCCCTTTTTCTAGGAAACTAATTTGCTAAAGACTGAGTAAAAGGTGTTTGTGAGATAGATAGCAACTGTGAGTAGTCAAAATCATTTGCTTCCTTGATTACTTCCACTGATTTATCAACATCCTTCAAAAGACTAAGATATTCAAACTTACATAGAGTTTGGTCACTTTCAGAATCAAACTCTTCCATAGCAACCTCTTTTGAAATTTCCTCAATAAATTTGGAAGCCTCTGAACTGCATATACTTTCAACGTATTCTTCCAACTTTCCTTCCTCCACCATATTTGAAAATTTTAAGATCCAACATTTCCAATGGTTGATCTGCTTCAGTCTTGTCTTCTACCTCAACTGTGCATGATTGATTTTGATAAAGTTTATCTGTATTTGCATCAAACATCAACACCTTGATTACCTTTTCTATTTGGGTCACATTAGTAAACGTGAAGGTATGGGAGTACAAAGTAATCAACTGAGACTGACAGAGACTTTTGACCCACTACATATTTTCTTTTAGCCAAGCTTTAGAAATGGAGATAGAAACTGGTTAGGGGATTCTTATTTTCACATGCTTAGCTCCTCTCTCAGTTCTTGCCAAAAAATCATTGTGACTGTACTTTTGATGCACATCAATGTATCTTGAATGGGCACTGAAACAAAACTATTTGATGATGAAATTGGAGGTGATTTCTCAGGGTTCTTGGGAAGGGTTAACTAATTCTTACAACGTGGATCTCTATTAGGTATGTGAAACCTAAAGATGGCTTCATCATCCTTGCAATATGTTGCATCTTTAGTAGTGGGATTTTCCTTTTCTATGCAATTAGCACTGAAATTTCCTAAACAATAACATTTAGAACAAACAGTATTTGATGATTCCACAACAATCACTATTAGAATTTGGTAAATAAATGACTAGGTGACTAAAACTTTTAGTCACAACAACTAAAAATGACTAAATTCTACTATTTTTTTGCAACACAGCTATAAATGACTAACTAATGACTAATTTGATCATTAGGTAAAAAACTAACTAAATAATTAGTCACATATGATATTAAAGTGGGTAATTAAAAAAAAAGAGGGAAACGTGAGCAAGTGATAAATTAATTTTTTTATTTTTGTGAGGGAAACTTGTTGGGTTTCATTCTCTCTTTGTTTTTTTCTTCAGGAAAAAGGACTGAAACAACACAGGCTCTTCCAAGATGGATTCCTTCTACTATTTGTTGCTTTGAAGAGGAAGGTTTCAGGGCAGTTCTTTGAGTTTCATTCAACTAAGATCATGGGGCAGCTTCATCACAACCTTTCTAGGAATTTTCAATCTTCATTTGTATGGTTCGTTGTTTCCTTTGCCTCTTTTCTGCATTTTCTATCTTCCTGGGGTTGCTTTGTTTCATTTATGTGTTATAGAAGGTAAATAAGGAGTGTTCTTTCTTCATGTTCTTGCATATTAATGTCTTCTTCATCTATTTGAAGGTTCTTTCCCTTATTCCCATGGGTTAGGGTTTTCTTTTGTGTTTGATATGCATTTTCAGTTTGAAATGCTACTTTGTAGAGATTTGTTTTATGTATTATGGAGGCAACATTATGCAATAGAGGATGTCAGATTCAAAAAACTTGCAATCTAGCCTTTGGATAGTGTTTCAAATCATTATGCCTTTGGGATCTAGGGTTTCAAGAGTGCAACAAAGAGACAATGGTTTTGTTTCAGGGATATTGGCTTGTTGCATTGCCATTAAAGCCATTGTGTTAGGTTCATTACGGAGGTAATATTCATCAAAAATGGAGATCAATCTATTTGTGCATCAAAATGAGGATCTAGTCTCTTTGACAAGGAATGAGAATTAAGTCACTGTAAGGGTTAGTGATTTTGTAGTAGTTTGTGCATTAAATATATCTTTTAATGAAGTGATTCTACCTTAAATGTAGGTCCACACCTCCAAGAGGGAACATGCATGTGTTTATCCAAGTCTACTATAGCCTGGCATCATCTGGTTTTGGCCAAACACTGATACTCTTTACACAGATTTTTCTCTCAACAAAACTTTGCCATTAATTCCAATGCTAAGTGATCCATTAATCTAATATGTTCTAACAATGAGAGATTTTCCTTATGGGTAACTCTTTTTCAAGTAAAATAAAATATTTATTGAGTAGGATTATACTCCATAGACACAAGATATTAATGGTTTTTATTGTTTATCTTTCCTATTTTTTTGTTCTTAAATTATTTTAGTGTGCTTCCTTCAAATTGATAAGATTATATATAATGTTTATTTCTACATGCAAATTAAACAAATACCTTGGCTGATACTTTACAGGTATGAAGTACTTACTGAAAATTTGATGGATCCTTCCCATATTCCATATGCACATCATGGGATTATCCCTCAAACATTTAGACCCATTGGTTTCAACAACAATGTAAGTTCTTAGATTATCTTGTGTAAGTTTGTTTCACATTCTTTAAAATATATTTTTTTTCAAAATAGAAACCTTAGGAAGATCTATTTAAAATGGTAAAAGCTAGTAACATTATGAATGTGATATTTTCTTGGATTGACTTCTATATCATTCTAGGTCCCTTTTCTACATTTAGTGTAGGCCATCCAATGCTATCTTTTCATTGTATATCTTCACAAGGTCACTGTATTTATTGCCTTGATGCCCTATTACCACTCCCTTGCTTTCAATACTGAGTGTAGGAATCTCATGAGTTCCTTTAAATGACTACCATCAAGCCCTCCTTTAACATATGCATAGCTGACACTGGAGATGCAAGGTTATGCTAGACCCTTTACAATGACTGTATTGACCTTATACTAGTTTAGCAAGCATTCTTTTGCAAGGTGCTCTTAATGAACATGTAGATCTCACACATTCCTATAAGGTGCATGGGATTCCCTTATCATACAAACTTCATAATGTTTGTGCGGGGCTTGGTGAAGAGATCCCAACAAGTGGGTTTATAAACACTATCTTCACAACCTTTATGAGATCATGTTGACTATCCCATACTCAAATATCAGTGTCTTCTCATGTTTTCCAACTTTGTGATAGTCCATATTGTTGTTTGCAACTTTCTAGTGCAGGTCTCTATTAAGAATGAGACAATCATATCATGCAAACCTCATAGTTGAAAATGGATAGAGAGATGTAAAGGTGGGTTTGGACTGTCACGTTTTGATACCTAATATTTGAAGTTGATTTAGTAATTGTTAATTTAGTTTTTTTATAAAATATTTTTCAAAGATAGATTAAGAAGGAAAGAGACAAAATATGTTCTATGATTCCATCAAATAATCTTGATTCTTATTGATCTACTACTAGTTAATTATAATTCTTATATACTAGATCTGGAATGTTTAAGATTTTTGTTTAATTATCTATACATATACATAGGTGCTCTACTGTTAAACTATTTATGTTTTCTTTAATTTTTTAAAATGATTTGGACATGTGTCTTTTTCTCCAATATTTTTTAAAAAAGATTCTTTACCTAAGTCTTAGATGTTTGTGTGTTTTATCCATTTAATTTTCTTGTTGATTGGAGAGCCCTTCCTCTCATAAATATGTATGTATGTCTATAGTTCAATTATATGCATGTGTGAGGATGGCTAATGAAATGGAAATATAAATCTATTTATATAAAATTTTGATTACGAATTCTACTGATATTAGGTAATCTAATTTGTAATTCAGGGGATTAAATATGATGATGGAATCTATATGTATAGAAAGAATCAAGCTTATAGAAAAAATTGCTAAAGAGTTGTATGAAGAAGCTATCAGATTTAAATGGCTATCATCAAGCCCTCATTTAACATATGCATACCTGACACTGGAGATGCAAGGTTATGCTAGACCCTTTACAATGATTGTATTGACCTTATACTAGTTTAGTAGGCATTCTTTTGCAAGGTTCTTTTAATGAACATGTAGATCTCACACATTCCTATAAGGTGCATGGGATTCCCTTATCATACAGACTTCATAATGTTTGTGCAGGGCTTGGTGAAGAGATCCCAACAAGTGGGTTTATAAACACTATCTTCACAACCTTTATGAGATCATGTTGACTATCCCATACTCAAATCTCAGTGTCTTATCCTATCTACCAACTTTGTGATAGTCCATATTGTTGTTTGCAACTTTCTAGTGTAGGTCTCTATTAAGAATGAGACAATCATATCATGCAAGCCTCATAGTTGAAAATGGATAGAGAGATGTAAAGGTGGGTTTGGACTGTCACGTTTTGATACCTAATATTTGAAGTTGATTTAGTAATTGTTAATTTAGTTTTTTTATAAAATATTTTGCAAAGATAGATTAAGAAGGAAAGAGACAAAATATGTTCTATGATTCCATCAAATAATCTTGATTCTTATTGATCTACTACTAGTTAATTATAATTCTTATATACTAGATCTGGAATGTTTAAGATTTTTGTTTAATTATCTATACATATACATAGGTGCTCTACTGTTAAACTGTTTATGTTTTCTTTAATTTTTTAAAATGATTTGGACATGTGTCTATTTCTCCAATATTTTTTTAAAAAGATTCTTTAGCTAAGTCTTAGATGTTTGTGTGTTTTATCCATTTAATTTTCTTGTTGATTGGAGAGCCCTTCCTCTCATATATATGTATGTATGTCTATAGTTCAATTATATGTATGTGTGAGGATGGCTAATGAAATGGCAATATAAAGCTATTTATATAAAATTTTGATTACGAATTCTACTGATATTAGGTAATCTAATTTGTAATTCAGGGGATTAACTATGATGATGAAACCTATATGTATAGAAAGAATCAAGCTTAGAGAAACACTTGCTAAAGAATTGTATGAAGAAGCTATCAGATTTAAATGACTATCATCAAGCCCTCCTTTAACATATGCATACTTGACACTGGAGATGCAAGGTTATGCTAGACCCTTTACAATGATTGTATTGGCCTTATACTAGTTTAGTAGGCATTCTTTCACAAGGTGCTCTTAATGAACATGTAGATCTCACACATTCCTATAAGGTGCATGGGATTCCCTTATCATACAGACTTCATAATGTTTGTGCAGTGCTTGGTGAAGAGATCCCAACAAGTGGGTTTATGCACACTATCTTCATAACCTTTATGAGATCATGTTGACTGTCCCATACTCAAATCTCAGTGTCTTCTCATGTCTTCCAAATTTTTGATAGTCCTTTTTTTTTTTTGAAAATTTCTAGTGCAGGTCTCTATTAAGAATGAGAAAATCATATAATGCAAACCTCATAGTTAAAAATGGATAGAGAGATGTAAAGTTGGGTTTGAACTGTCACCTTTCCTTAGACCTTTGTATTCTTGAACTGACACTCTTGAGTCACTGTCTCTCTTGTGCAATATATCTCAGTCTCTTCTTCATTTTTCCCTATATGAATTTGATGTAGTTTAAAATCCCTCTATATTCTTGTTTTTATAGTCTCAAAGATTTCTTATGAATGAAAATATTCTTTAATTCAAACCTTTGTGTGAAAGTGTAAATTTTTGCATGATAGTGTAGACTTTCTACAAGACATTGTAAACCTCAAACATGATGCCCTAGAGTGTTGGTGACAAGGCTCTGTGTAATTTTTCATGATGGATTTCCATACCCTGTTTCAAACCCTATTAAATGAACTTAAATGGTTCAAATGGATAAATACGAATGAAGATAGTAGATTTAGCTTTATAAAGACCACAGAGAAGAGATATGATGTACATAGATTCTCATGGTCATGGAGTTGTTGCACAAAGTTTTGAATCCATGCATTTAGAGTATATTTCTAAGAGGTCACTACTAGCTAACTTGTCGAAGAGAGAGAAAAATGTAATTTTTTAAGTTTTTGTTGTATTGAAAAGGAAATATCGTGTTTGATTTTATGAATTGTTCAAGGAAGAATGTTAGAGTATGAAAAATACAATAAATTATCTTGTGTAATAGATGGGTGAGTGTGTTGCTTGGTGTATTTGAAAGGTTCTTTTGAGTTGGTCAAAGGATCTATAAAATGAATTGGCATGATGATGTATGTTGAGAACTCGAGAAGACCATATGAGTGGCATATTATGCCATGTAACCTTCAATCAATGTTGTGTAAGAAAACTATAGTTTTGTTTCCTCCATTTGAATTTGCATCTGTAGATGTGTTAATGATGTGTTTTCCCTTGTCCTAAATCAATTAGGGACTCTTTTGTTAGAGCCATTCATTGTTTTTCCAACTTCTGGTCCTTCATAAAAGTTGTTCCTTTCTCTTGCATCTACTTATTTCAAAGACCTCAATTTATCTTTCCTTGATTTTTGAGAGGGTTACATGAATTTATTCTAGTCCATTCCTATTGTATGCATATTTGTTGACTATTGTGTTTCATTCTGGCCAACTTTGGAGGCAACTAGGTTGTTATTACCATGGATTTACAACTACAAACCTCTAATTTAATAAAGTAAAACTAATAATTTATTCTCAAGAGCTGAGATCTCTTGTGAAACATAAGATGTCTACAGAGTTCCCTCACTACCTGGTTCTTTTTCTGCCATGAAGGTCCTGGAGCTCTTTACTCCCAATTGATTAGTTAGTGTGGTTTATATTAACCACTATTTTTAAACTTTTATTTCATGCGTAATGAAAATTACTAGAATGTTTGATGGATTATGGACTCTATTTTCTTTAAAAAAATATGCATTGGAGACGATGAATTTTGAACACTTGAGTTTTAGTAGAAAATATATTCACAAAAAATATGCAGACAATTTTAAAATTATAGAAAATGATTTATAATTAAAAGGAAATTTCTCAAATATTTATTTATTCATTTATCCAAACAATATTTTCATAGATTTGTTACAGTAGCCATTAAGATATTGAAGACGTGTTAGGTGCACATAAAAATATAAAATTATCAAACTAGATTCACTAGTAAGATAACAATTTAGACTTAGATCTCCTGCACATTTTTCACCACTAAGAGTGTGTGGATTTCTATACTGTTTTGATTTAGTATTTGTTATAATGAGGGGGTTTAATTTTAGCTTTTAATCATTATTTTTTGCTATCTTAGGAATCATATGAAGGTTATTGTTTAAATAGAAAATAATTTACTGAAGTGGCACAATGTGGCATCTTGGATTAAATTTAAATAATTTATGGTCAAATGCATTATCACTAGAGGAACACAAACAACATAAAGAACCACATTTATTGTTTGAACATTTTCTTGTTGTTGGATTGCATTCAAACGTAAATGTTGAGGCAACTGAGGTTACATTTGTAAAAAGGAAGGCATGGGAGACAAAAATTTCAAAGACAACAAGACTGTTGAAATGCATAAGACAATTGAAAGCGGGGGTGAATCAGTTGTATCAAATCTCTTTACTTATGAACTTGATCTTTTCAACTTAACTTCAATTTGTTATTAAGTGTAAACAAGAAATGCAAAGATCAAAAAGAGAACACGAGAGACACCAGATTTATGTGGAAACCCACGGTGAGGATTAACTCATAATATAGTAGTAATGCAATACCGGATACAAAGGCTCACTACCTAGATTAAGGGTTGATTGCCTTGAGAAGGACTCACTGTCCAGAAAGGAGGCTCACTACTTATAGAAAAATAAAATAATACATAGATGAAGATCCACCACTGGGGTTCCACACATTCACAACCTGATCAAAAGATTGTAGATACCATCACCTCACTACTTTTAGGAATCTAACACCTTAAAGTATTGTTGCCTCAATTCGTTCTTCCACTTTCTACTTTTCACACTTGTTCACACACTTCACTCACTTTTCTAGTTGGTGGATGAATGGATATCAATTTCACTACAACTTAACTTGCTTTTATACCATCTTCAACCTCAGGAACATTCTCCAAGGTTAGCTATACAAATTCATTTACAAATTCAAACTAGGTTGGCTACTCAACATTCCTGCAGTGGATAAGAATGAGAGAGGACCAATTACATATTTAATCTAGGAACTAAATAACATCTTGAAGCTTGCACACACTTTCTCAAATTGATGTAAAAGCCAAATGTAACGTGTAGACACCAGGTCATCCAAACCTAATGAAAACACTAATGATCTTTGATGTACGCACATCTCCAACAAGATAATCACATGTGGATTACTCAATACACTTCACCAATAATTTCACCACCTCTAAGAACATCTTAGATACATCTGCAACAATTACAACCAACTTCATTTTCAAAGAACTCTTCACCAGTCCAACCAGACTAGCTAGAAAAACACAAGAGCTCTAGAGCAGGTCTTCTAGAGTGCCAAACCACTAGAAATTTTTAGATCATAGAAACCATCAAAAATAGACATCTCCTAGATCCGCAAGATCTGAAACCAAATATCAGAATACTGTAGAGCCAAAACATTTCTCCTAGTCCACAAACAAATGGTTCTAGCAAAACTAGTTCACACACCGATGAACATGTTGTTAGTGTAATTAATATTTTATTACACTTGCATAACTTTACTTAGGTTGAGCTATTTTTAGGTCAACATTAGGGTTGCATACTTTGCTTTTATAAAGCAAATCATCTCATTGTAATATTGAATTCTTCAATATATCATTTTGCACATTCGCATGCAAAGCTCTGCTTTTTTATGTTTTCTCTTTTGCGGAAGGTGTTTAGGTTTGCATGTCTGATCTAGGGTTTCTAACATGGTATCAGAGCCTTGACATGCAGCCCCTTCTCAAATTCTGGAGAAAACCATTGCAGATTTCGTTTGAGGTTCCTCAAGGATTTCATGCCTTGAGCTCATCTATGCGGAATTTTGGATCAGATCGGGCTTCACCATTGGATTCAGAGTGTTGGAAAAAGTCAGGTTTGGCTTTTATTTTGCAGATTTTGGCCATTGTTTGCCAGATCTATGAGGGTTTCAGTTTTGGTATTTTTTTGCAAGCTCTGGAGGTCACCATTTTTTTGGAGCATTTTGAGTAGAAACGGAGGTCACCATTACGTTCTCAGTGCCCAAAAACCCTAAGAACACCTTTCGTTTCATCGATTTTGGCGAAGTTGATCCGGAAAGCAAAATTGTTTTGCCAGGGAAGCCGTATGGCCTCGCCAGCATGCATCCTGAGGCATGTTTTTAGAAAAAAATGCAAAAAAACTCTATTTTTGGGGATCTGCACCACTACCTCCAATTCAAAATCCTGCTGCCACTGCCATGCCATCGAGCGGCCACCCAGTAGCCGCCGCCACCGATGGCTCCCCCTCCATCTGCCACTCCCCTCGCTTCAGCCCCCGCAGGCTCCAGTGCACAACCGTCGGTCATATGGGGGACCGGGCGCTATGCGCCCAAGCCCCGGCCAGCCCCTCTGCATGTCGTGTGGTCACATGGGTGACCAGGGGCTCTGCCTCAGCCCCTGGTCGCACACAGGACCAGGGGCCAATTTTTTTTAGCCCCTTGGGCTGCCTGTAGGCCATATTGGCCATTCTAGAGCACCTTTGACAAAATCGGGCGTAATTTTTGCGTACGGTGTCCGTTTTTCACAAACAAGATACCATTGGAAAGCTGATTTCGGCAACGATTTAGTGGTCTTAGTAGTTTTTTCTGATTTTTCTCCAGATTTATTTTGTAGGTCCTTGAAATCAGATGTTGCGGCATTGGAAAGCTGGTTCAATCCTCTACACAAATCTAAGTTCTATTTTCATTTTCTGTTTATGCATGTTAGGCATTCTCTCCTTTTGTAGTCATTGGGGATTGTAATAAATGAATTGATATAAAGTTCCATCAGGGGGGTTTATTGCATATAATCTTCATCATGTTTTGATGGAAACTCGCATGGGTTGTAATCTAGTTTCTTAGTTTCTTTTGGCCACATTTTTGTCCTAGCTTGACACATACCAGATTCATATCGGTTCACACTTTAGATTGAGAGCCTATGGTTAGTGATCCGAATCGGATCCATCTCAGTTTGAGGGCCACTAAATTTTTGGTTATTTTCCCGAGTCTGTATGGTACTTTTTCCCATGGAAGAGTTTCAATCTTAGTTTTGACATCGGCATCGAGATTCACGGCTTCTAGATTCTGTCATAATCATATCATCTACTGTTGCTTTATGGATTCCAGAGTTGTTCCAGTTTGGAGTGTTCCGTGGCATTAGGTCTTATGTTGCATCATTATGATTTCGATATGGTTTCTTGTAGATAGAATTATCTTTCCTTGCTTTCCGGATTGCGGTTCTAGTGTTACTCCACAGTGTTCTTCCAGTGCTTCTTTGCAGCAGTCATCTCATTGTAGGGGGGGTTTGTCCCACTGGATTTTCCTTCTCTACCTCATTATTGCATTTGTACATGGGTACCTGATCAGGCCTTGTTGTTGGGACCCATTCATGCTTTCTTGCATTCATCTTAGTTTTAGGTGCATGCTTATTTAGTCTCCCTAAGTTGCACTTATGGGGGGGTGTTAGTGTAATTAATATTTTATTACACTTGCATAACTTTACTTAGGTTGAGCTATTTTTAGGTCGACATTAGGGTTGCATACTTTTCTTTTATAAAGCAAATCATCTCATTGTAATATTGAATTCCTAAATATATCATTTTGCACATTTGCATGCAAAGCTCTGCTTTTTTATGTTTTCTCTTCTGTGGAAGGTGTTTAGGTTTGCATGTCTGATCTAGGGTTTCTAACACATCTCTCTTATTCTCCATCAACTCAAAAGTTCAAACTCAGTATATATGATTTATTAAAGCTTATGAACACACCTACAAATTTTCATAGGAATATGATCAACATAGAAGAAATGCGGACCACAATACTAGAGCACACTTAGAACACACTTTTAATTCTGCTTTCATTATTTCTCAAATTTTCTCAAAAGTAGTTGGATAATACATAAATCTATGTTGACATCAATGAAAAAATTAATGAAAACACCATCAAACACATCCATACTTGCAACAATCTCCCCCTTTGTCTTTGATGGCAACACATGATGTGAAAAACCATCAAAGGCAACATACATGATTTTTAGAAGCGACAACCTGCCAAGCATAAAATTTTCACATGATTCTCTCCCCCTTTGAAATTAATGGAAAATGAAATTATTGCCTTATAAATCTCTATTCACTCCCCCTAAGGAGTACACCCACATCACATACTGCAGCAATGCACTTCACTACTTTCTCCTTAGGAGTAGACCACAATCATCAATCCAAAATAAAGAGTTTGTTAATCCATTGGACTGATGCACCTTCTTGTGCACTTAGTTCAAAGAAGGAGGGGCACTAACCCCTAACTTCCCTCTAAGATACTCAAAATTATCCTTTGGAAGGGCCTTAGTGAATATGTTTGCAACTTGTTCTTTGGTAGGCACATATTCAATTCTAACTTCATTCCTCAATACCTTCTCCCTCAAGAAGTGATACTTGATAGATATATGCTTTGTTCTGGAATGCATCACTGGATTCTTTAAAATATTTATAGCACTTGTATTGTCACAAAATATAGATATAGTTTCATCACTTATCATACCTATGTCCATGGAAGTTTGCTTCATCCAAAGTACCTATGTACAACAAGATGTTGCTGCAATATATTATGCTTCTATAATGGATAAAGAAACTGAATCCTATTTCTTGCTTAACCATGAAACTAATCTTCCTCCAAGGAAGAATGCACCACCACATGTACTCTTCTGGTCATCTACACAACCAGCCCAGTTTGCATCAGTGTAGGCATTCAATGTGAAATCATTTTCCTTTGGATACCATAGTCCAAATTCTGGAGTTCCTTTAAGATATATGAATATCCTCTTTACAGTTGTAACATGTGCTTCCTTCATTTATGCTTGAAATATTTCAACTAAACATATTGCATGCATAATGTCAGGTCTAGTAGCAGTAAGAAACAACAGTCCACCAATCATGGATCTGTACATGCTTTGATCAACTTTAGCAGATTCATTATCCTTACTCAGCTTACATCCAATTACCATAGGGGTACAGACCAGTTTGGAGTCAACCATTCCAAACTTCTTTAATAATTCCTTAACATATTTGGATTGTGAAATGAATATCCCTTTGTTAGTTTGATTTACTTGAAGTCCAAGGAAGAAATTCAGTTAGCCAATGATAGACATTTCAAATTATTTTTGCATCTCTTCAGAAAACATCTTACACATACCTTCATTTCCTCCAAAGATGATGTCATCAACATACACTACAACTATCAGAATCTTGTCTTCCTCAACCTTGAAGTAAATATTGTTGTTTGCGAACCCTTTACTGAATCCTTGCTTTGTCGAGTATTTATCCAATCTAGTATACCAAGCTCTAGGAGCTTGCTTTAGTCCATATAGTGTCTTATTTAGTTTACAAACCATGTTTGGTTTGTCTGACACTTGAAAACCTTCTGGTTGTTCCATATACACTTCTTCCAATTCTCCATTCATAAATGCAAATTTTGCATCCATCTGATATACTTTGAAGTCTTTATGAGCTGAAAATTCCAAGAACATCTGAATGGCTTCCATTCTAGCTACAGGTGCAAAATTTTCTTCAAAATCTATTCCTTCAACCTATGAATATCCTTTACATACAAGTCTTGCTTTATTCCTTACCACTTCACCATCTTCATTCAACTTGTTTCTGAATACCCATTTTGAACAAATTACATTCTTGTTTGCATGTCTAGGGACTAGTTTCCATGTCTCATTCTTCTCTATATGTTCTAGTTCCTCTTTCATTTCTCTAACCCAACTTTCATCATCACATGCTTCATTTATAGTCTTAGGTTCTATCTTAGAAAGTAAACACAAGTTTACCTCAACCACTTTGCTTCTTGTCTTCACTCCTTCACTTTTGTCTGCAATTATCTATTCCTCCGAATGATTTTTCTAAACATATTTAGGAGTCTTAGTAGGTCCAGGTTCTGAAGTTTCTTCTTGCTCATCACTTTGTTCTTTCTCTTCCTTTTATTCTACTTATATTTGCACACAGATTGGCTCATCAGGTTCAACTTCAGTTATTTCCAGTGGTCTATACATAGCTTCATCAACTTTTACATTAGTACTTTCAATTATTTTCCTCAGCCTCTTATTAAAACATTTGTAAGCCTTATTGTTATTTGAATATCCAAGGAAAATTTCTTCATCACATCTAGCATCAAACTTTCCAATATGTTCTTCATCTCTTCTAATATAACATCTACTTCCAAATACCTTAAAGTATTTTATAGTAGAAGTCTTACCAGTCCATAACTCATAAGGGGTCTTCGTATTGTTACCTCTAATTTGAACTCTGTTAAGAATGTAAACAACAATGTGGATTTCTTCTCTCCAATACATATCGGGGGAAAATTTGCTTCTTTCATTATAGTTATGGCAGCCTCTTGAACAATCTAATTCTTGTTGGAGTAATTAATTATTTAATTACACTTTATTAAGTTTACTTAGGTTTTGTTTAGGTAATAATTAGTTTACTTAATTAATAAGTAAGCTTTATTTAGTTGAGCTATTTTTAGGTAAACATTAGGGTTGCATACATTGATTTTATAAAGCAAATCATCTCTTGTAATATCTTAATTTTGAATATATCAATTTGCACATCTTCATGCAAAGCTCTTGCTTTCGGATTGTTTTTCTCTTCTATGGAAGGCCTTTTGGTTTGCATGTCTAATCTTGGTTTCTAACATGGTATCAGAGCCTTGATATGTAGCCCCTTCTCAGATTTTTGAGAAAATCATTGCAGAGTTCATTCGGGGTTCCTCGAGGATTTCATGCCTTGATCCTATCTATGTAGCATTTTGGATCAGATCAAGCTTCACCATTGGATTCAGAGTTCTAGAAAAATTCAGGATTGACTTTCATTTTACTAATTTTGGTCATCATTGAAGAAATCTGTGAGGGTTTCAAGCTTAGTGATTTTTTGCAAGCTTTGGAGGTAGCCATTTTTTCGGAGCATCTTGGAGCAAAATAGACACCGCCATCGCGTTTGCAGTGCCCCAAAACCCAAAGATCACCCTTCATTTTGTCAATTTTGGAGAAATTTTTTTCTGAGGCAAAACAAATTTGCCAAGGAGGCCATACGGCCTCCCCAGCACGCTCGCCGAGCACGAAAATTGAAAAAAATGCAAAAAAAAATGCAAAAAATTGCATTGGTTCCTGCACTGCCAGTGCTTACTGACTCTACCACTAGGCGGCCATCAGTTTGCCATAGCCGCCGGTGGCTCCCCCTACTAGCACCTTCGGCTTGTGTTCAGCCCCCGCGGGCCCCTCTGTAGCTCGGTCGCCGGTTCTATGGGGGACTGAGAGCTCCGCGACCGACCCCCGGCCAACTCCAGCCCCCACTCAGGTCACATGGCTGACCATGGCCCAATTTTTTTTGCGGCGACAGCCAAATGGCCATCAAATTTTTTTGCATGAAGTGTTGATGTCATCGGCCGTATGGCCCTCTTTGCCCCCTCCTTACCCCAGTTTTCCCTAAAGGAGCAATTTTGGCATAACTTGGGCATACGGTATCAAAATTGGGCAAACAAGATATCACCGGAAAGCTAGTTCCAAGCACTTTGCAGTGGTATAGTTTATTTTTTAGTATTTTTCTATTTAAATACATTTATTTCTGTTTGAAGTCAGATGTTCATTTATCGCTTCCGAGCTCATAACTTTTTGCCACGATCTCTGCTTTTCGCTATCTTTGCGGCATTGGAAAGGTATTGAGGAGTTCTATGTTTCTCTCCATGCACTTTTTTCTGTATTTTTCATAGGTTTATCATTATTCCATATTTGGCCCGATGGGTGTTCTGGAGATTACTTGGATATTTTGGCAGTTGGGAGGGTGCAACTTGCATCTTTGCACCTCATTTTAGTATCACATCATTCATTTTATCTACCGTTGCTTCATAGATTCCAAGGTTGTTCCCGTTTAGAGTTTTCGAGTGTTCCATGGCATCGGGTCTGTTGTTGCATTATTATGATTTCGATATGGTTTCTTGTAAACAAAAGTATCTTTCCTTGCATGATGGATTCAAGTTCCAGTATTACTCTACAGTGTTATTTCAGTGCTTCTTTGTAGCAAGTCATCTCATTGAGGTGGGGGTTTATCCCATCGGGTTGTCTCCTCTTTCTCTTACTCTTTCATTGCATTTGTACATGGGTACCTGATCAGGCCTTATTGTCGGGACCCATTCATGCTTTCTTACATTCATCTTAGTTTTAGGTGCATGCTTTTTTAGTCTCCCTAAGTTGCACTTAAGGGAGGGTGTTGGTGTAATTAATTATTTAATTACACTTTATTAAGTTTACTTAGGTTTTGCTTAGATAATAATTAGTTTACTTAATTAATAAGTAAGCTTTATTTAGTTGAGTTGTTTTTAGGTCAACATTAGGGTTGCATACATTATTTTATAAAGCAAATCATCTCTTGTAATATCTTAATTATGAATATATCAATTTGCACATTTTCATGTAAAGCTCTTTCTTTTTTATCATTTTTCTCTTTTGTGGAAGGACTTTTGGTTTGCATGTCTGATCTTGGTTTCTAACAATTCTTTCTTTCCACAACTCCATTTTGTTGAGGAATTCTAGGACCAGAGTAATATCTTTTTATACCATGTTCTTCATAGAATGCATTGAACTCACTAGATGTAAATTCTCCACCTCTATTAAACCTTAAACATTTGATTTTCAAATTTGCCTCATTTTCTACTCTTTTCTTAAACACTTTGAATCTATCAAGAGCCTGAGCCTTTTCTCTAAGAAATGTAACCCATGTCATTCTAGAGTAATCATCAATCAAGATCATAAAGTACCTATCACCACTTAGTCTACTATTCTTGTAGGACCATAGAGGTCTATATGGATTAATTCTAACATTCTGGTAGATGATTGATCCTTTCCTTTAAAACTATTTCTTGTCAGTTTTCCCATCTGACAACTTCTACAGATTGAATTTGAAGGCTTTATGATTCTAGGCAGATCTCTAACAACTTCCCTAGGATTGATTCTAACCAGATTGTCAAAATTCATATGTCCCATCCTCCGGTGCCAAAGCCAACTCTCATTAATCTGAGAAAAAAAATATTGACCATCTCCACTTTTAAGTTGGTAGATGTTTCCATGAGTTCTTTTTCCAACTGCAACCACATTTCTATATCCTTTCCTGATCTCACACATGTTATCCTGAAACACAAGCTTAAAACCTTTGTTGTACATTTGTCCAACACTTAAGAGATTATGCCTTAAACCCTTTACATAATAAACATAATCAATATTATGTTTTCCATCAAAGCTAATTGTTCCTTTTCCAACAATCTTAGCACCAAAATCATCCCCAAACATAACTATTCCTCCATCATACTTATCAAGTTTAGTAGACTTACTCTTATCTCCAATCATATGATTTAAACATCCACTATCAATTACCCAAAAGTCTTCATCCTGTCTGGCATGAAAAGTAGTTACTAGAGTACCTTCTGATTCATCCTTCTTACTCTCTGAACCATATTATTTTGCACATCTTCCATGGTTAGTAGGTACAACTTTCTTTTCCAAGGCTAGAAACAAACATTCATCTTTATCTTCCTCAAGGTCAAACTCATCATCATAAATTCTTGCATCTTCCTTAACATAATATAGCTTCTTGAACTTCCTATCCTTTTTATCCTTGTAATTATTGTTATTATCCTTATTCTTCTTTTGTGTAGCTCTATTAGGACATCTTGATGCATAATGACCAATATTTCCACAACTGAAACACTTAAAGGGAAACTTACCTTTGTATTTACTAGTACCTTTCTTCAATCTCCTTGTGAAATTTTGTTCCAAGTCTTCTGAATCTTCATCATCCAAATCATCTTCTATCTTCATTTATTTAAAGGTTGTTTCAATCTTCTCCTTGTCTCTTGCAAATTTCTCATCTCAAATGCAGTCAAGACACCAAATAGATGCTCCTTAGTAATTTTTCGATAAGATCATCAAGATCTTTTCAATTATATCTTAATCTGACATGGTACCACCTTGATTCTTGATTTTTTTTTGCTATAAGTTCAACTCTTTGATAATAAAATGCAATGTCTTCTCCATTTTCCATTCTCAAGTTCTCAAATTTTCACTTAGTAGTTAATTTCCTTGATAACTTTACTCTATCATTCCCTTCATAAATGTATTTCAACTTTGTCCATACTTAATGAGCTGTAGGTAGAGAAATAACTTTTGTTCTTTCAGTTTTAGATAAAGCACTGAAGATAGCAAACCTTTCTCTTTCATTTTCTTCATAAGTTGCAACTTCATTAGCAGTAGAAGGACCAATTGTTGGTATCACATACTTTGTCTCCACAACTTTCTAGGTGTTGAGATTAAGTGAAATCAAATATCTTCTCATTTTCTCTTTCCATTCACTATAATCAGCTCCATCAAACATAGGAAGCTGCAATGTGTGCACCATCTACTCTACCTCAAGCGGTTAATATTTTTCACCAAAGAACCAAAGCTCTGATACCAATTGTTGAAATACACAAGACAACTGAGAGGGGGGGTGAATCAATTGTATCAAATCTCTTTACTTATGAACTTGATATTTTCACCTTAACTTTAATATGTTATTAAGTTAACACCAGAGAATAGAAAGAGAACACCAAAGACACTAGATTTACATGGAAAACCCAATTAGGGAAAAACCATGGTGAGGATTAACTCACAATATAGTAGTAATGCAATACCAGATACAAAGGCTCACTGCTAGAGGGCTCACTGCCCAAATACAAAGGCTCACTACCTAGATTAAGGGCTCACTACCTTAAGAAGGACTCACTATCTAGAAAGGAGGCTCACTACCTACAGAAAAATAAAATAATACATAGATGAAGATCCACCTCTAGGGTTCCACACATTCGCAACCTGATCAGAAGATTGTAGATACCATCATCTCACTGCTTTCATGAATCTAATAGGTTAAAGTATTGTTGCCTCAATTCATTCTTCCACTTTCTTCTTTTCACACTTGTTCACACACTTCACTCACTTGTTTGATTCATGGATGGATGGATATCAATTTCGCTACAACTTAACTTGCTTTTATACCATCTTCAACCTCAAGAACATTCTCCAAGGTCGGCTATACAAATTCAAACTAGGTCGACTACTCAACATTCTCGTGGTGGATAAGAATGAGAGAGGAACAATTGAATATTTAATCTAGGACCTAAATAACATCTTGAATCTCGCACACACTTTCTCAAATCGATTTAAAAGACAAATGTAACATGTAGAAACCAAGGCGGCTTGACCTAATGAAAACAATAATGATCTTTGAAGTATGCACATATACAACAAGATAATCACATGTGGATTACTCAATACACTTCATTAGTCATTTCACCACCTATGAGAATATCTCAGATACATCTGCAACAATTACAACCAACTTCATTTTCAGAGAACTCTTAACTAGTCCAACTAGACTAGCCAACAAAACACAAGAAATTTGGAGCAGGTCTTCCGGAGCACCAAACCACTAGAAATTTTGTCAGAACATAGAAACCATAAAAAATAGTCATCTCCTAGATCCACAAGATCTGAAACCAAATATCAAAAGACTGTGAAGCCAAAAGATTTATCCCAGTCCATAAACAAATGGTTTTGGCAAAACTAGTTCACACACTGGTGAACATATATTCTATTCTCCATTAACTCAGAAGCTAGAACTCAGTATATATGATTCATTAAATATTATGAACACACCTAAAAATCTGCATAGGCATATGATCAACACAGAAGAAATGCATACCAAAATACCATAGCACACTCAAAACACACTTTTAATTTTTCTTTCATTATTTCTTAAATATTCTCAAAAGTAGTTGGAAAATAAATAAATTTGTGTTGAAATCAATGAAAACATTAATGAAAACACCATCAAACACATCCATACTTGCAACAAACACTAGGTGATGGAAGGAGACAACCATATCATGACACTCCCTTGCCTACATTAGAACCTCAAGTTTGTGTTTTCAAATCTTGATTTGTGATGCATTCATGATAGTTGATGTTTCTTGTCACAAAGTTTGAATAACCATTTATTTCATTTAAAAATTAAAAAATAGAAAGCTAGGTCCAAGTTATATTCTGTATGGGTGGCTAATGGGAGATGTTATGGAAGTTGTAGGAAAGGAAACAAAGCATTTGTGTCAAAAATGGTTGCAACAAATTTCTTATTTGACATAGTTAGCTAGATATGTTGGGATGATGTAAGAGCTTTGTTCTCTACTTGTACATTTTATTGTATTTCCACTTTCAAACATGGAATTTTATTTATATCAGGTGGCCTTTATTAGCATTATGAAGTTGTCTTTGATTTCTTTTATGGTTTTCCTGTAAATCCTCATTAGAACCTTTTGTTTGTCAAATGAATTCAGAGAGGGTGATATAAAAGGCTTGGAAATGGTTTAATATACACATACGATGATGTTATGATGGATCTCCATACCCTGTTCCAAAGCTCCCATTTTGGAATAGGCAGGGATGATGCTGGCAAAGGTTGCTGAATTTCTAATTGTATTTGCTTGAAAGTTTCTAAAGCCTTTTCAAAAATTATATTTTGTGCATATCCCACAATCATTGCATTCCATGAGATGACATCTCTTTGAGGCATTCTTCCAAACAATTCACATGCCTTGTTAATGCTTCCACATTTTTCATACATGTCTACTAGGGTAGTTGAAACTACAACATCTGAGAAAATTACTCTATCCATACATTTCAACCTCAAAATGTTTAGGCACAACATTGATCATCACATCCAAAAGTAAAATTTCATCATCATTTCATCCCCACATACATACAAAATTTATTTCATGGGGATGCAAGGAGAGTCCACCATCTCGCACCCTCATGCCCTAGCTTCTTGCGAGGCTGCAGGGAATCCTGAACTGCAATCACACAAAATTTCCTTCACTGGAAATAAGTAGGTGAGGCAGAAATCATGCCAAACAAAATACCCAATAGATGTCCTCCTTGAATATCTACCACCCCACCACCCCACGATGATGACTGGAGAGGCTGATGGGTGTGCGAGATGGATGTCCATACCATGTTCCAAAGCTCCCATTTTGGCATAGGTAGGGAGGATGCTGGCAAAGGTTGTCGAATTTTGCTTTACACCTGCTAATTGCATTTGCTTGAAAGTTTCTAAAGCCTTTTCAAAAAATCCATTTTGTGCATATCCAACAATCATTGCATTCCATGAGACCACATTTCATTGAGAAATTTTGTCAAACAATTCACATGCTTTGTCTATGTTTCCACATTTTGCATATATGTCTACTAGGGCAGTTGCCACTACAACATCTAACAAATATATCCTTTATGCTTTGATGGATTTCTATACCATGTTGCTAAGCTCCCATTTTGTCACGGGCTAGGAGGATTCTAGCAAAGGTTGTAGAATTTGGCTTTAGAACTACCAATTGCATTTTCTTGAAAATTTTGAAATCCCTTTCAATAAATCCATTTTGTGAATATCTTATTAAGTTTTGAGAGAGATATTTTGTAAGATTTATTCAGTAGATCATTTTTTATGATCTTGTCTATCAAGTCCAACAATTGTTAGTTTTTCTTTTGATAATACTCTATAGATTTTTCATTATGGTCTAACTAGGAAAACTTAAAAGAAATCATTGACCGAGTACTGAAAACTGTATTTTTTCTTTGCAGGTCCTCTCTTTGTTGTTACACTAATCCTTCATATCATGGTTTCACGCACAAGGAATGATTATGATAGTGCTATGACTATAAAATAATAAGAGGACCTTATCAAAAGGCAGTGATAGTCATTTGAGGTTGAGCAACACTTAAAGACCCATGGATGATAGGGTTACATTGAGAGCCATAAGTAGAAGACACTGGGACATTTGAAACAATATAGTGAGAAGAGTGTGAAGAGATTGGATAGTTTCAATCTAACCTAGAAACACAAAGTGAAGGTCCTGATCAAATGGAATCATGGCAATGACACTATTTCCAAAAACATTATGGCCATGGTAGAAGCACTCCTCAAACTTGAGTGAATATGTTTGCAAATGAGGATGTATGAAAGTGAGGATTGAAAGGATAGTCTGTGAAAGAGCTTCTAGCTATGTATGAAGAAAACCTATAAGTGATTGTCAAGGGGTGGAGATTCATGCAAAAGACAGTGATCATGCAAACATTAAAAGATAATCTTAGAGTCAATGAGAAGAACTATGCAAAGGTTACAATATTGTCAATGTCTCAAGAGGCATTTAAAGGGGTAAGGAGATAGCCTTCTAGTATGCATTTGACAGTTCCAAATCTCATGATATTCAAGAGTCTTCATGTTAGATGCATGAACACCTAGGACACTACCATAGAGTTGGTACAAGTGAGTAGCAACAAGGTTGAGGGTTATCATGAGCTATCTACCAAGACACATATATTTTGCAACAGTAGTATCATAATGAGATGTTGATTTCTATATTAGAGATAAGGATAGTTTATTGCTACAGGTAAAAATTCACAATGGAAGGTTATGAACTAGAGCAAGTTGGGTGCATGAGACAAGATCTCGACAGAGATGATAGTGTGATCTTGAACTAGGATAGTGAACTTCATGGGACAGTCATGGATTTGTGAAGAAGACATCTATGAATGTCTTTGTGCTTCTATGTTATGATACTCAAAAAATCAATTTCTTGCCCATTCTTTGAGCTATGTATTATAACCATGAAGGTTTTTTAGCAAAGAGAAAGTATTGTAACCTATTTTTAGATCTGTATGCTATTTATAAGCATTTTTTATCAATAAAACAAGTTGTTTTTACCTTCTCAAAGTTGTTTCATTATGCAAGCTTCAAAATAAACTACTAAATATACTAATGACTAAATGCAAGCTTCAAAATGAATAAATATACTACTAATTAATGTCAATTAATAATTAAATTGACTAAATATACTACCAATTGACAAAAATTAGTGAACAGTGAAAAATATGACTAAATATGTGACCTGTGTTAAATCAATGAATAAAAATGACTAAATATACTACCAAATTGATCAAAATGATGATTAAAATTAATGAATAAATACACTACCAATGGATAGAAATTAGTGAATAAAATTGACTAAATAAGTGACCAGTTAACAACAATCAATTACTAAATTAACAACTAAATATATCAGTGAATAAAAAATGACTAAATAAGTGACCAGATCACAACAATGAATGACTAAATCAATGACTAAACATACTACCAAATGGATCAATCAAAACAACCAATAAATGACTAAAATGGTTTATTCATCAATCTGGTCGCATTATATATGACTGTTAATAAAATACTAGTGGTCACATGACTAACTGTAGTTATTTATAAGTAGATTTTAGTAGTTTTATGAGTAGTTTATTGTTGTTTTTGTACTAGTGAATGTTCTAAATCCACATGCCATATTTTGAAATTATGTGGATTTGGATTGGAATATCCTTTATTGTATCTACCAGAACACAAATCCTAACAAGCTTTGATGGATTTTTGAAAAAAGTAGGCTCATTTTGAAGAAAAATTCCTACATGATTTTCCATTATTTCAATTAGATTTGACTCCCTATATTTAAGAGGTAAAGAAGGCAATTGGATCCAAAAAGGAACAAACCTAATGGAAAATTCTTGTGGGTTAAAGTTAGGCGACAACAGTTGCATGTGCAAACCAAAGCCTTCATATACCCAGGATTTAATTTTATAGACTGCATTTCTTTGAGATTTTTCATCAAAAAGCACTACAAATATCCCATTTGCCTAATCTATATAGAAAACTTGATTCACCCCTTCCCATTATTCAAAACACAAATCCCTTAATAATTGAATATCAAGTGTAAGTTTCCAAAACTTACAAATTAGAGCTTTCTAACAAAGAATTTGGACTTGAGAATGAAGATCTTTTGGAAACGTGGTGTTGACTACACCTTTTTGTGTTGTTCTCCGAAGTTGGTGAAACCCTTGAGCAGATTCGATAGCTTTGAGTTCATTTTGCATTTTAAACCCCTCCTTTTGGATCTCCTTTCATATCCATTGAAGATTTCTTCTTTTCTTATGTTGTGCTGCCTTTTTTTCTTTCTTCTTCTAAGATCCCTTAGCCTTCCTACCATGCACAAAGGTTTTCTTACTATTTCCCTAATCTTTCTTCTTTGATACATCCTTTGCCTTGTGATTATTATGAACATGTATTGTTTACTTTTTTGGCACATCCAATTTCTTCTGATTCTTGTGCACATGCTCAAGTTGCCTCTTTGAAAACTCCTTACTCTTTTGGTTGTTATACTCTTGTGCATGCCAGTTTCTATAAATATCCTCTAGTTTCTTGTTCTTCTGCCTAGATTCATACTATTTGTGCATGGGAGGTCATAAAGGAAACCATTTTTTTCAACCATTGTAGCTTTCATAAATAGTTTTATTTTTCTCCACACCCCTGTCCTAATCTTTGTGATTTTCATATAGTGCTTTCTTTTCTCCTTTGGTGTTTCCTTCTGAAAATTATTTCTTGGATCATTTGGGTATAAGGGAACACCTCTCGAATTTGGAGCATTATCATGAAATCACCTTTGATAATTCTCGCTTTTCCAAAACTTAGTATGAGCAAGGGTTTCATTTTTTGATAAAACCCTAAACAAGGTATTCTTGAAGAGCAATTTATGAAATGCACTTTGAACTGCTTGTTTTTGATCCACCCCTTGCGATTGCATTGATATGTCATCTTCACATATATCAAAAATCTCTTGTTTGTCTCTAGCCAAGCATCGATGGGAATGAAAGGGGGCCAAGTTTGGAATAGAAATTTTTTTCTGACATTGTAAGACCCAAATCATGCATGCTACCAAGTAGGGCGACCATTAGAGCAACTGTGTGAAAGTTGCTTGCCATAGCCTTGGGGGCCACAAGGAACAGGTCTGTCTTTTTAAAAAAAATCATCATTGGTCTACCATTTTCATTTTGTAGCTGCCCCTTTTATCATATAGTATAATATGATAATACATTATATTATATTATATGATATATATATTATATTATATAATATTATAATATATAATATGATATTACAATATAATATATATTATATAATTGTAGACACTTAAAATCATCTTGGTCAATATCAAGCATTTGATTCGATTTACTAACACCATTTTCATCTTGATTTGATCATTCTTGGTTATTTAATTAAATAATCCTAATTGTTTAATTAAATTCATCATTTTCTTCTATTAATCGGGTAATCAATAGTATTGGATTAATTCACCTCTTTTATACTAATTTTTGTCATATTTGATTAAATAATGTGAATTATTTAATTCCCCCCATTTGATTAAATAATCTATAATGCTTAATTAAATGTCATTAATTTCCCTCTTTTTGATTAAATGATCTAATTGTTTGATTAAAATCCTAAATTCCTCCACTTTATACAATTAAATAATGTTTTAATTATTTAATTGGCTAAGTTCCCACTCATCAAAGGAATATTCCAATGGAATATTCATCTCATTCAAATTCAAACATTCCCTCCACATGGAAATATCTTGCACAAACTCCTAATTTTAAGGATTTGTGTTTGTTGAAATAAATTGGAGCCCTTGATCAAATTTATCAATGCATGTCAATGTCCAATATCATCCATGGATTTGATCTTCAATCCATTTCATCCTATCGCATTCATTTCTATCCCTTGAATATCTAAGTCAATATTATCCATTAATTCATCCAATTCACCTATAAATACTTTTGATTCTTATGAGTAGATCATCCACAAAGCATTTGAGTAGCCAAAATCTGCATGATTTTCATCCATCTTCATACATAGAGATCATATTTGTGGTTTAACCTCCATTATCACATCATTTGAATATTTTCAATCACATTCAACAAGAGCTAATAATTCCACATCAAACCAACACTAATCCCCCAATGGGATGATTTTTTCTTATGCTAGTTAGTTTTGATTTGATAATTGCTTGATATTTTATGTTTTAATGGCTTCCTAGATAAAATTTTCAAGAATTTCATTGGGAATATGATCTTGGGTTAATTGATTATTTTCTTACTTAATTCAATTGTGTTTAGTGTGGTTTTTACTCATGTTTACATTCTGGCATGCTCAGTGGGACCACTACCTAATTTTCTAATTTTATTGTGAGTTTTTTAAATTTTACAGGACCTAAAGTAGAGTAGCACATATGCAATCCACCAGAATCATGCTTCTACAAATGGTTGTGCCTTTTTTTTTCAAAGGTCCATGCCTTTGCAAATGACCACAATTTTGCTAACTGATATTTGATTTCTGCTTGCAAGTATAGTCTAACACTTTTGCAAATGGTAGCACATTTGCAACTTGATAGTCCAATGATTTTTCAATGATGTAGTACATTGCTTTGTTGAACTCTCATAACATAAATAAGAGGGGGGTGAATTAGTTGAATATTGAAACATTAAAACCCTCATAAATATTCAGATCCACATCAACTTTATTAACCCTTAATCTGTTAGAATGATTTAGCATGAAAGCAAATAACAAAAAATGAAACACATCAACACCATGCACAATGGAACACTAGATTTATATGAAAAACCCAAGAAAGGAAAAACCACAATGAGGATTAGCTCATAATATAAAGTAATTACAACACCAAATACAATAGGTTCATTGCTAGTGGGCTCACTACCCAAAAGAAAGAAGGGTTCACTGTCAATGGCTCACTACCAAATTACAAAAAATAAGAAAGAAGAATATTATAGTGGGAATCCATCTCAATACAACAAAAAGTCCCACCATAGCATTATCAACACATTCCCAGTCCTTCTAAAGATTTTAGGCACCTTCTGCTCACTGCTTCTAGTGGTCTAACTCATTAAAGCTCGCACTACACTTCACAAATTTGTACTTCACAGCTCTATAATTTACATCACACACTTTGCACATAATCCTCCATCAAAAAACACCTATTTATACCTTCTTCAACCTTGAAAACATTCTCCAAGGTTGGCTATGCACCTCAACAATGTAAATTCAAATTAGGTTGGCACCAAAACATTCTCGCGGTGGAAAGGAATGAATGTAGACCACAATACACCTTAATTCAGACCTAAATACATTCATACATGCCACACCAAACTTCCAAAATCATCAAAACAAATATGCAATTAGTATAAACACCCAAGGTTGACCAAATTGGTGTAAACACCATTAATATTTAAGTACACACTTCCTTTGATCCCAAGATGACTTGTAAAAAATATACATCACTTGAACACAATCTATAATATTCCGCAAACACCCTAAAATATAAAAAAATCCTTCGTAACAACTTTCACTTGAAGAATGTGCACACTCAATACACTCAAACAACCTTCCATGCATAGTAACTCAAGAAACCCCCTCATAGAGCACCAAACCATGAATAAATTCAATGGAAGATAAATGTGAACCTTATCAACATACTTCTAGAATTGCAAGACCAAGAACCAAACAATAGAGAAATATAGAGAAAAACCATTTCTCCCAGACACCAGTGAAACATATAGTTCACACACTAGTGACTCTATATAACAATACAAACTAAGAAATTCTAGATATAGAGCATCTAAACACCTTTGACTAGCATATCTAAAACATACAAGTAGATCTTCAACATAGAAGAAATGTAGAGAAAAACCAAAACACCTCTTCAACACACTATTTCCTCTTTTATTTATTTTTTCTCAAAATCACTCAGAAACCAAGCACCACAAACACATTCTCATCATATTTAACACTTCCTCATCACCACTAAACCAAAAAAATCTAAAAAAATAAGCTTATCAAAGCAACACTAGAGGTTGACACCAGTAACACTTACTAATGACAACACAATGCAAATAATCAAAGCATCACCAGTTGACATTAATGACAACACAAACATAGGCTTGTTGAAATCAATGAAAATACCAACTACTCATACTTGCAATAATCTCCCCCTTTTTCATTCATGGAAACATCACCAATGCACTACTTCATATCTACTCTTTCTCTTTCTCTCCCTCAACTACATTATTCTCCCCCTTTCTCAATTGATCCTTTTTCACATTGCTTTGTCTCCCCTTTTGACATAAATGGAAAAGGGAAACACATTTTCATATCTTTACCCCTTTGACATTAAACATACATAATTTCTCTCTTTGCTACTCTACATACTCTCCCTTAGGATCACACAACAAATTGCATTAATATGTACTCCCCCTGACTACAACAACCAACAAAGCCACTACCTACTCCCACTAAGAGGTAGCCTCTGACATCAATCCAAAACAAAGAATGAATTTTGAAATCCACTGGACCAATGCATATCCTTATGCATCTAGTTCAAATAAGGAGGGAAATAACCCCTGAATTCTCCTAGAGATACTCAAACTTATTTTTAGAAAGAGCCTTAGTGAATATATCAACAACCTTATCCTTTGTAGGAATATACTTAAGCTTCACTTCATTCTCTACAACCTTCTCTCTCAAAATGTGATACCAGATTGATATATATTTTATCCTTGAGTGCATCACTAGATTCTTTAAAATGTTAATAACACTTGTATCGTCACAAAAGATAGAAATTGGTTCACCATTTATCACTCTAATATCCTTCAAGGTTTTCCTCATCTATAACACCTATGTGCAACAAGATTTTTCTACAATATATTCTACTTTTGTAGTAGATAAAGACACTAATTCTTGCTTCTTTCTTAGCCAAGATGCCAATTTGCATCCAAGAAAGAATGCACCACCATTTGTACTTTTCTTGTCATCTACACAACTTTCCCAATCAGCATCTGTATAAGCACTCAAAAATAATTCAATATCCTTTGGATACCACAAACCATGTTCTGAAGTGCCCTTCAAGTATCTAAATATCCTCTTCATTGCTGCAACATGTGATTCTCTGGGATCTTCTTGAAATCTAGCCACAGGACAAATTGTGTGCATGATATCTAGTCTAGTAGCACTTAGATATAGCAATGCTCCAATCATTAATCTATACTTGCTCTGATCACCCTTAGGAGATTCACAATTCTTAATTAGATTTCAACCAGTCACCATAGATGTACACATTAGTTTGGAATCCTCCATTCCAAGCTTCTTCAACATTTTTTTGACATACTTTGATTGTGAAATGAACACCTTTTTCATTTTGATTAATTTGTAACCTAAGGAATAAATTCATCTCCCCAAACATAGACATATCAAACTTTTTATGCATCTATTCTACAAAAAAAATCACATAGCTTCATTCCTCCAAAATTATATCATGAACATACACAACCACAATCAATATTTGATCTTTTTCAACTTTGAAACAAATATTACTATATGTGGTACCTTTATTGAATCCTTGTTGTATTAACTACCTATCCAACCTTTAATAGAAATCTCTAGGATCTTGTTGCATTCCATATAATTCCTTCTATAGTCTACAAACTATATTTGATTTGTATGATAATTGAAATCCTTTCAATTTTTTAATGTATACTTCTTCTTCCAATTCACCATTCAAGATTTCACATCCATTTTATATACTTTGAAATCTTTGTATGCTAAAAAAGCTAGAAATATCCTAATAGCTTCCTTTCTTGCCACTAGAGAAAATGTATCCTCAAAATCTATTCCTTCTACTTGTGAGTATCCTTGACACACAAGCCTTGCCTTGTTTCTCACCACTTCTCCATTCTCATTCAGTTTATTCCAAAATACCCACTTAGTTTCAATCACATTCTTGTTTTCTGGTCTTGGGACAAGTTTCCAAGTCTGATTCTTCTCAATATTTATTAGTTCTTCTTCCATAGCTTTGATCCAATATTCATCCTTGCATGCTTTAATCACTATTTTAGGTTCAACTTTAGAAAGTAAACACATGTTTACTTGTTCTTCAATCATAGAAACTTTTCTTCTTGTCAACACACCCTTGATTTTTCCACCAATGTTATGATCTTTAGAATGATTCTTTTGCACATACTTAGGAGTCTTAGGGATCCTTTCTGAAGCTTCTTCCTCTTCAATTTGAACTGCTTTTTCCTTACGTTCATCTTTGTCATTTTCTGTAGAAGAGGACTCATCTGACTCATATCCATCTATCACCATAGAATTCTTCTGTAAATCTTTATCCACTTTGACACTTGCACTTTCAACAATCTTCTTCAGTCTCTTGTAGCACCAACAAGCTTTTATTTTTGTAGAATATCCAAGGAATATACCTTCATCATATCTTGTATCAAACTTTCCTAAGTTTTCTTCATCTCTTTTGATATATTACTTGCTTCCAAACACTTTGAAGTATTTGATAGTAGGAATCCTTCCATACCACAAATCATAGGGAGTCTTTGCACTAATTTCTCTTGCTTGAACTCTATTGAGAATGCAGATAGTGGTATGAATTGCTTCTCTTCAGTAGACTTTTGGTAGATTTTCCTCTTTCATCATTGTTCTTACAACTTCTTGAATAGTCGCATTCTTTCTTTCAACCACTCCATTCTACAGAGGAGTCCTATGGGTAGATAAATGTCTCTATCCCATGATTCTCACAAAAACTATTAAACTCATTGGAGGTGAACTCTCAACCTCTATCAGACCTCAAACTTTTGATTTTCATATCCATTTCATTCTCAACCATGACCTTGAATGCTTTAAACTTATCTAGAGCTTTTGATTTTTCTTTGAGAAAAGTAACCCATGTCATTCTAGAATAAACATCAATCAATAACATGAAATATCTGTTACCTTGAAAACTTCTTACTTTGGAAGGACCACAAAGATCTATATGCACCAATTCCAATAGTCTGGTAGTAGATTGTCCTTTGACTTTAAAACTTCTTCTTTCTTGCTTCCCAATCTGAAATTCCTTTCAGACATCATTGATAGGATTTGTAATCTCTAGCAGATCTCTCACAACTTGAACTAAACTGATCCTCACTAGGTTATCAAAATTAACATGAAATCCTTCCATGTTATAACCAACTTTCATTGATTTGAGTCATAAAGAAATGACTATAAACACCTTTAAGCTGATAAAAAAAATTATTTGTCCTTCCAACAACAACCAAAGTTTCAAATAATTTTCTTATCTCACATCCATCATGTTGAAACAGAAATTATATCCTTTTCTACACATTTTTCCAACACTCAAAAGGTTATGTTGTTGGAGATTGAAGATTGCATCAAATGGTTGTCATTAATGTCACTAGGTTGTCATTGATGTCAACATAGTATTGTATGTATGACATGTTTACCAAAAGTTATTTCCCATTGAAGATGACAATTATATGTGGTATGGTATGTTGGTCTTTAGGTTTGGTTCCTATCATGTGACAAACTACGATTCAGATATTTGAAGATCTTGGCCGACTTAGTGTGCACAATACTCTATGTATGTTTGGCCAACCTAATTGATGATGATACACATATATAGATGCGTATATGTATCTTCAGAAGATATAAGAAAAGATATACATGATATGGAAAGATACAAGGTTAAGCAAGAAGGATATAGAGGTTGTGTGTGGGGGGGAGAACATTAGATTGAAAGTGAGATCAAACATGTTAATCTAAGAATATAAACTAAGATCAAACATATTAATCTAAGATCTAAACCAACATATATGAAATGAAACTAATCTATTTTAACATACATAAATGAATCTACGATTACAAAACTGATTGTGAAAAATAACATAGTGTTACCATCCTATAGTGGAGTGTATTCGCCTGATGTTGGGTTGTTCTTATCACCGCAAAGCCTCCAAATTTTATGTGCAAAAGCTGGATGAGTGACTATTTTGGTTGGTTGATCGAAGAAATGATGAATCTCTATTAATGGTGTTCTTGATAGAACTTCATTGCACAAGGTATGTTGATTCTCTGATCCTTATTTGTGAGGAAAGGGGCTTGTTATATAGAAAATGAGATTTAAAATGAATGATCGGGATCGTGTTGAAGAATATCCAAATCAATGGTCAGAGTGTGTTGAGAGGATTT
Organism: Sequoiadendron giganteum; assembly: GCA_007115665.2. Lineage (NCBI taxonomy): Eukaryota > Viridiplantae > Streptophyta > Pinopsida > Cupressales > Cupressaceae > Sequoiadendron > Sequoiadendron giganteum. Next base: position 298,783,390 of record CM021105.1, on the reverse strand, counting down.
AGACATGAGAAAATTGTGCAAAGTTGATTGCTCAATTTGGGTGATTGAGAAATAGATTGGCTAGTCAAGGATTAGATTGATCAGTTAGGATTTAGATGGCTTAGTTAGGAATTTGATGGCTTAGTTAGGAATTTGATTGATTAGTTAACAACTTAGATTGCTCAGTTATCAATTTAGATTGATTAGTTAACAAATTAGATTGCTCAGTCACTAATCATAATTTTCTCAATCAGAAAGTGGGTAAGGAAGATGAATTAATTGATTTAATTGATTAATTCTTTTTTAGAGTTGAACGTGAAAATCATGTTTGAATTTTGCAAACAAATTTGCATTAGTTTGATTTGATTTTTGATAATTGATTTGAATAGTTTGATTTAATTATTCAAATTTTGGAGGGAAAGTGTCGTAATTAAATTAATTTAATAATTTAATCCACTTAGGGGAATAAGGTGATTTAGCGACATAATTAAATATTTGGTGTTATTTAATCAATTAAGATAAAATAAAGTGAGATTAGGACTTCATTAAATAATTGTGATCCATTCAATTGGTCAAAATGATGAAACGTGAATTAATCAAATAATGTTGTTTTATTTAATCAATAACAAAATTAGGGTTTTTAGGATTTTATTAAATAAATGAAATTTATTTAATTTGTCTGAAATGATGAACAAGTGAATTAATTAAATGATGTTGTATTATTCAATTAATAGAAGAATTAGGGTTTTGGATGTTGTTTCAATGTGGTGTGATGTGGGACGTTGCAAGATGATTTTGAGATGTTATTGGATGATTCTGAGATGTTCTAAGATATTACGTGATGCTTCCAAAATGTTTCAAGGTAATTTTGAGATGTTACAGGATGACTCTGAGATGTTTCGAGACATTCTGAGATTGTTTCGAGATGTTATAGGATGTTCTGAGGTGATTGGGATTCATTTCGAGATGTTACGAGACAATTCTGATTCATTCTAAGATGTTACATGATGTTTCGAGACAATTCTGAGTCATTCTGAGATGTTACAAGATGTTTTGAAATAATTTTGAGTCATTCTAAGATGTTATGAGATGTTCTGGGATAATTTTGAGTCATTTCAAGATGGTATGGGATGTTTTGAGACAGTTTCGAGTCATTCCAAGATGTTACAAGATGTTTCAGAATGATGTTTAATGTTGTTTGATGTTGTTTGAGGTTGTTTGATGTTGTTTGATGTTGTTCGATGTTGTTTGATGTTGTTTGATTTTTTTTGACGTCGTTTGATGTTTCTTGATGTTGTTCAAGGTGTGTGATAGGAGTTAGGTCAATTTTACATGTCTACATTTTTTCCATCTTTGATACAAAGTACTGGTTGCTTTGTTTCAAATATTCTATTTTTAAGATCAAGTTTTTTAAAAAAAATTATGCCCCACTGTGCTCCAACATTCAGTAGAATGATGGCAGGACTCTATGATAACCCCTCGAGAGGTTGACTGAAAATTTCAAGCTTTAAGGTCAGGCTCTTGACACTAGTGTATTTCAGTTTCGATGTTTTCAAACAAAATGCTATATCAATAGGTGCTTTGTTTATCATTTTGATGCATCCTAGAGCTTCTAATTTGAAATTAGGAAGGCTCCCTAAGTGAAATTAGGGTTTTCTTGAGGTGTTATATGGGCAATTAGTCTTCAAATGTTGCAAGTATGGATGTGTTTGGTGGTGTTGTCATTAATGTTGTCATTGATGTCAACATAGTTTAGAGTGATTGTAGGTGGTACTTGTATAGTTAAGATACTATAGAAGTGTTGATAGTACATAGAGCTATATTTATGATGTTGCAAATGTGTTGTTGCCAAGTGCTTTTGAGAAAATTAAGAAAAATGAAGGCAGTGTTGAGTGTGTATTCTGAGTGTGCTATGCATTTCTTCTATGTTGATCCTATGCATATGTAGATCTGTAGTATTGTTCATGAGCTTCAATGGATAATATATCCTAAGTTTTAGTTTTTGAGTTGATGGAGATTGAAAGATGTGTGAACTGGTGTGTGAACCGGTTTGACAAAACTAACTGTCTATGGACTGGGTGAGATGTTTTTGCTCCACAATCTTCTGTTGGTTTTTTTTAGATCTTGTGGATCTAGAATAAGGTTAATCCTAATTTTCTTTGTGTTCTGGTAAATGTGCTTATGGTTTGGTGTTGTGAAAGACTTGTTCCAAAGCTATTGTGTGTTGTTGCTGAGTTTGGTTGGACTGTTGAAGAGTGTCATGTGCATGAAGATTGTTGCAATTGCTATAGATGTACTTGAAGGTTTCTAAGAGGTGTTCCAATGTCTGGTGAAGCATGTTGGGTGATCCATGTGTGATCATCTTGTTGTAGGTGCATGTACTTCAAAGATCATTGGTGTTTTCATTGGGTTTGGCTGACCTAGTGTTTACATGTTACATTAAGATTAAGCATCAATTAAGGAAGTGTGTGATTGATCCAAGATGTTGTTTGGGTCCTAATTACATATGTAATTGGTCCTCTCTCATTATTATCCACCACGATAATGTTGAGTAGACGACCTAATTTGAATTTCTAAAATAGAGGATGTATAACTGAACTTGGAGAAAGTTTCTAGGGTTGAAGATGGTATAAGAGAAAGTTACGATGTGAATTTTTAAAAAAAGTGAACTGTGCAAACAAGTGCAAAAATAAAACTGTGTAAGAGAGAATCAAGCCAATAGTACTTTGATGTGTTAGATTCTTGAAAGCAGTGAGCAGATGGTGTCTGCAATATTTTGATCAAGATGCAACTATGTGGAACCTATTGTGGTAGATCTTTATTTATCTTTTCTTTGTTTGTAGGAAGTGAGCCTCCTTCTGGATAGTGAGTCCTATAGTAGGCAGTGAGCCTTTGTTTCTGGGCAATGAGCCTTTGTGTCTAGTATTGCATTAATACTATACTGTGAGTTAATACTCACCATGGTTTTTCCCTCATAGGGTTTTCCACATAAATCTGCTGTCTCTGGTGTTTTCTTTCTTTTATTTTCATTTCATGATTACTCTTAATAACAAATTAAGTTAAGCTGGAATTGATTAAGGTTAGAAGTAAAAGTAATTTGGTACAACCGATTCACCCCCCCTCTTAGTTGTCTTGTGCATTTCAACAATTAGTATCAGAGCTCTGGTTCCTCGATGAAAATATTAATCGCTTGAGGTAGATCAAATGGCGCACAAGTTGCAAATCCTTATTTTTGATGCAGTTGATTACAATGACTGGAAAGTGCAGATGAGAGGCTATCTTATCTCTCTTGGTTTCAAGACTTGGAAAGCTATAGAGACAAATTATGTTGAATCATCCACTGGTCCTTCCTTTGTAGATGAGATATCTTGTTATGAGGAGAATGGAAAGGAAAGGTATGCTATCTTCAGTGCTCTATCTAAAACTGAATGAACAAATGTTATTTGTCTAGGCACTGCTTATGAAGTATGGGAAAAATTGAGAGATATTTATGAAGGAAATGATAGAGTAAAATTGTCAAGGAAGCTAACAACAAAATGCAGATTTGAAAACTTGAGAATGGAAGAGGGTGAAGATATTGCAAACTATTATCAGAGAGTTGAACTTGCAGCAAATGAAATCAAGAACCAAGGTGGTACTATGATAGATGAAGATGTAATTGAGAAGATCTTGATGACCCTACTGGAGAATTACAGTGATAAGGTCTCTTCTATTGAAGAATCATATCATCCAAAGACATTTACTAAGGAGCAGCTATTTGGCACCTTGACTGCATTTGAGATGAGAAAGTTTGGAAGAGAAAAGGAGAAAGTTGAAACTTCCTTTAAAGAAATTAAGATGGGAGATGACTCAGATAGTGATATTTTAGAAGAGTTGGAAGAAAACTTTACAAGGAAATTGAAGAAAGGTACTGGTAAGTACAAAGGTATGTTACGTTTTAAATGTTTCAGTTGTGGAAATATTGGTCACTATGCTTCAATATGTCCAAATAGAGCTACACACAAGAAGAATAGAGATAATAATAATTACAAAGACAAAAAGGACAAGAAGTTCAAGAAATTGTATTATGTTAGAGAAGATACATAAATTTCTGATGATGAGTTTTATTTTGAGGATAAAGATGAATACTTATTTCTAGCCTTGGAAAGTAAATCTATATCTGCTAACCATGGAAGATGTTCAAAGGAATCTGGTCTAGAGAGCAAGAAGGATGAGATGGAAGGTACTCTGGTTAATATTTTTCATGCTAGACAAGATGAAGACTATTGGGTAATTGACAGTAGATGCTCAAATCATATGACTGGAGACAAAAGTAAGTTCACTAAAATTGAAAAGTATGATGGAAGATTAGCTATATTTGGAGATAATTCTGGTGCTAAGATTGTTGGAAAAGGAACAATTAGTCTTGATGGAAAAAATAGTACTAATGATGTCTATTATGTCAAGGGCTTAAGGCATAATATTTTGAGTGTTGGGAAAATATGTAGCAAAGGATTTAAGCTTGTGTTTCATGATAACACCTGTGAGATCAGAAAAGGTTTTGGAACTATGGTAGCACCAGGAAGAACTCATGGAAACATCTATCAGCTTAAGAGTGGTAATGGTTAGTGCTTTGTTTCTCAGATTAATGAAAGTTGGCTATGGCATTGGAGGATGGGACATGTGAATTTTGATAATCTAATTAAGATTAGTTCAAGAAACGTTGTTAGAGATCTGCCTAGAATCACAAATCATGCAAAGTCAATTTAGAAAACAAACAAGATGTAGCTTTAAAGGAAAAGAACAATCATCTACCGAAATGTTGGAATTGATTCATACATACCTCTGTGGCCCTACAAGAACAATAAGTATTAATGGTGACAGGTATTTTATGCTTTTTATTGATGATTACTTTAGGATGACATGGGTTACTTTTCTTAGAGAGAAAGCTCAGGCTCTAGATAGATTCACAGTGTTCAAAGCAAGAGTAGAGAATGAGGTAAACCTAATAATCAAATGTTTAAGGTCTGATAGAGGTGGAGAATTTACTTATGGTGAGTTTAATACATTTTGTGAAGTGCATGGCATAAAGAGGCATTATTCTACCCCTAGAACCCCTCAACAAAGTGGACTTGTGGAAAGGAAGAACCGAACTATTCAAGAGGCTGCTAGGACAATGATGAAAGAATAAAATGTTCCTGATGTATATTGGAGAGAAGCTATCCACATTTCTATTTACATTCTTAACAAAGTTCAAATCAGAGGTAAAAACACAAAGACTCCTTATGAGTTATAGACTAGTAAGAATCCTCCTGTTAAATACTTTAAAGTGTTTAGAAGCAGATGTTACATTAAAAGAGATGATGAGAATCTTGGAAAGTTTGATGCTAGATGTGATGAAGAAATTTTCCTTGGATATTCAACTAATAGAAAATAATATAGATGTTTCAATAAAAGATTGAAGAAAATAGTTGAAAGTGCAAATGTAAAATTTGATGAAGCTATTCATAGACCAATATAAATAAGTGAAGTTGAACCAAATGATCCTATCTATGAGAAAATACAAGAAGAAAAGGAAGAGAAAGAACAAAGTGATGAAGATGAGATTCCCGAAACTACTCCTAAGACTCCTAAATATGTATAGTGGAATCATCTAGAGGAACAGATAATTGGAGACATAAGTGAAGGTGTAAAGACAAGAAGCAAAATAGTTGAGGTAAATTTGTGTTTAATTACTAAAATAGAACCTAAGACTATGAGTGAGGCATGCAAAGATGAGAGTTGGCTTAGAGAAATGAAAGAGGAATTACAACATATAGAGAATAATCAGACATGGGAACTAGTCCCTAGACCAGTGAACAAGAATGTAATTGGTTCAAAATGGGTATTCAAGAATAAGCTGAATGAAGATGGTGAAGTGGTAAGAAATAAATAAATACTTGCATGCAAAGGTTATTCATAGGTTGAAGGAATAGATTTTGAAGAGACATTTGCACCAGTGGAAAGAATGGAGGCCATTCAAATCTTTTTGGCATTTTTTGCTCATAAATATTTCAAAGTGTACTAGATGGATGTCAAGTCTGCATAAAAGAGGTGTACATGGAACAACCAGAAGGATTTTAGTTATCAGACAAGCCAGACATGGTCTACAAATTGAAAAAGGTACTATATGGACTTAAACAGGCTCCCAGAGCATGGTATGCAAGGTTGGATAGATACTTGACACAACAAGGATTCAACAAAGGCTCTGATGACAACAATCTCTAATTTAAAGTTGAGAGAAACAAAATGTTGATAGTTGTGGTACATGTTGATAATATTATCTTTGGTGGAAATGAAGGTATGTGTAAGAAATTTGCAGAGGAGATTCAAAAAGAGTTTGAGATATCTATGATTGGTGAGTTGAATTTCTTCCTTGGACTTCAAGCGAATCAAACTGATAAGGGGATATTCATTTCACAATCTAATTATGTTAAGGAAATGTTGAATAACTTTGGAATGGATGACTCCAAACCAATCTATACCCCTATGGTATTCAGATGTAAACTAAGGATGATGAATCTTCTAAAGTTGATCAGAGCATGTACATATCTATGATTGGTGGGCTACTATATCTTATTGTTACTAGACCAGATATCATGCATGCAATATGTTTTGTTGCAATATTTCAAGAAGAACCTAGAGAGACACATGTTACAACTATGAAGAGGATATTCAGGTATCTTAAGGGGACTCTAGATTATGGTATATGAAATCCTAAGGATATTTATTTTACATTGAATGCCTACACTGATGTAGATTGGGCTGGTTTTGTAGATGACCAGAAGAGTACAAGTGACGGTGCATTCTTCCTTGGAGGAAGATTAGACTCATGGTTGAGTAAGAAACAAGATTCAATTTATTTATCCACTATAGAAGCTGAGTATATTGCAGCAGCATCCTATTGTACACATGTACTTTGGATGAAGAAAAATTTGAAGGACATAGGTGTGACGTGTGATGAGCCTATCCTTATCTTTTGTGAAAATACAAGTGCAATAAACATTTCAAAGAATCTGGTGATGCATTCTAGGAGAAAGCATATATCTATCAGGTATCATTTCTTAAGGGAGAAGATGTTGCAAAATGAAGTAAGACTTGAATATGTGTCTACCAAGGAAAAAATTGTTGACATATTCACTAAGGCCCTTCTGAAGGTTATTTCCCCTCCTTCCTTAAATTAGGTGTACATGGAGGTGCATTAGTCCAGTGGATACATAGATTCTTTCTGGTTTGGACTGATGGTTGAGGTCTACTCCTCAAGGGGAGTAGAGAGTTTCATTATTGTAGTATGTGATGTGGGTGCACTCCTAAGGGGGAGTGATCAGAGCTTTATATGGCAGATGTTTCATGCAAAAATTTCTTTTTCCATTCATGTCAAAAGGGGAGAGAAAGTCATGTGAAAAAGTTGAACGGGGGAGAGAAAATCTTGTAAGGAGAAGAGAGTGCAGAAATGCTTGTGCAAGCTATCTAATCTAAAAAAGAAAGGGAAGAAGAAGCAGGATAATGTGTATGTTGTCTTTGATGGTTTTTCACATCATTTTTTTCCATCAATGACAAAGGGAGAGATTGTTGCAAGTATGGATGTGTTCGGTGGTGTTGTCATTAATGTTGTCAATGATGTCAACATAGCAAAGTGATTGTAGGTGGTACTTGTATAGTTGAGATGCTATAGAAGTGTTGAGAGTACATGGAGATATATTTATGATGTTGCAGATGTGTTGTTGCCAAGTGCCTTTGAGAAAATTAAGAAATAATGAAGGCAGTGTTGAGTGTGTTTTCTGAGTGTGCTCCATATTTATTCTGTGTTGATCCTATGATTGTGCGGATCTATATTACTATTCATGAGCTTCAATGGATAATATATCCTAAGTTTTAACTTCTGAGTCGATGGAAAGTGAAAGATGTGTGAACCGATTTGGCACAACTAATTGTCTATGGACTAGGTGGGATGTTTTTGCTCCATAGTCTTCTAGTGGTTTCTTTCAAATCTTGCAGATCTAGAAGAAGGCTAATCTTGATGTTCTCTGTAAACTAGAAAACGTGCTTGTGGTTTGGTGCTCTGAAAGACTTGTTCCAGAGCTATTGTGTGTTGTTGCTCAGTCTGGTTGGACTGTTGAAGAGTGTCCTATGCATGAAGATTGTTGTAGTTTTTGTGGATGTACTTGAAGGTTTCTAAGAGGTGTTCCAATGTCTAGTGAAGTGTGTTGGGTGATCCACATGTGATCATCTTGTTGTAGATGCATGTACTTCAAAGATCATTGGTGTTTTTATTAAGTTTGTTCGGCCTAGTGTTTAGACATTACATGAAGATTAAGCATCAAAAAAGGAAGTGTGTGATTGATCCAAGATGTTTTTTGGGTCCTAATTAAATATTTAATTGGTCCTCTCTCATTCTTTTCCACCATGGGAATGTTGAGTAGCCAACCTTGGAGAAATTTTCTAGGGTTGAAGATGGCATAAAAGAAAGTCAAGATGTTGCAAATTAAAAAATAAGAAGTAAAGTGTGCAAAAAAGTGTGAAAAGTAGAGTGTGTAAGAGAAAATCAATGCAACAATGCTTTTATGTGTTAGATTCTTGAAATCAATGAGCTGATGGTGTCTATAATATTTTGATCAAGATGTGGCTGTGTGGAACCTATTGTGGTGGATCTTTATTTATCCTTTCTTTATCTGTAGACAGTGAGCCTCCTTCTAAATAGTGATTCCTATTTTAGGTAGTGAGCCTTTGTATCTGATATTGCATTACTATTATATTGTGAGTTAATCCTCACCATGGTTTTTCCCTCAGGGTTTTTCCATGTAAATTTGGTGTCTCTAGTGTTTTCTTTCTATTATTTTCATTTAATGATTATTCTTAATAATAGATTAAGTTAAGTTGGAATTGATTAAGGTTAGAAGTAAAAGTAATTTTGTACAACTGATTCACCCCCCCTCTCAGTTGTCTTGTTATGAGATGCAAATTCTCCACCTCTATCCAATTCATTCGGAGATGTTATGAGATTTTTTGAAAACAATTCAAGTCATTCTGAGATGTTATAGGATGTTTTGGGATAATTTCGAGTCATTATGAGATGTTACGGGATGTTCTAAGACAATTCCAAGTCATTCTAAGATGTTACAGGATGTTTCAGAATGATGTTTAAAATTGTTTGATGTTGTTCGAGGTTGTTCAATGCTGCTAAATGTTGTTCAATGTTACATTCGATGTTGTTTGATGTTGTTTGATGTTTTTCAGTGTGTGAGATAGGTGTTAATTCAATTTTACATGTCTACATTTTTCCCCTCTTTGATACAAAGTACTAGTTGCTTTGTTTCAAACTTATGCTCCACTATTCCCTGACGTTTAGTGGAATGATGGTAGGAGTATGTGCTACCCCCTCGAGAGGTTGACCAAAAATTTCAAGCTTTGAGGTCAAGCTCTTGACACTATTTTATTTTAGTTTCTATGTTTGCAAATGAAATGTTATATCAATAGGTGCTTCGTTTCAATGCTTCCCAAAGCTTCTAATTTGAAATTAGGAAGGTTCCCTAAGTGAAATTAGGGTTTCCTATATGAAATTAGGTTTTCCTAGATGAAATTAGGGTTTTATTGAGGTGCTATATGGGTAATTAGTCTTCAAATTGGCTCATTTATGCTTTGATCCTTTTTGCTAATTCTTGTCTCTAGATTTCACATTTTGTCAGTTATTGAGGAACAATGCCAAGATTTTAGGTTGCTCGATATCATTTTGAGCTTGTTCGAGAGTTTGGACGTCCTTCAGGTGTTGGTGGCTTGGTATGTACCTTCTCGGTTTTTGCTTTTGTCATGTTTTGTTCTCATTATGCATGCACAAAGTTATTACATTCAATAGCACAATTTTTGTGATTCTTGTGCATTGTATTTCACACCTTTGCCTTGTCAAAACCTCACACTTGTCTTAAAATTGTGTAGTTGACTAAAATTTGTGCCCTTGTTTCATGGACTTGACTAAAAATTGTGCAGTTGACTAAAAAATACACCCTTGACCTAAAATTGTGTAGTTGACCTAAAACTACACCCCTATTTCTATGCCCTTGACCTAAAATTGTGCCCCTATTTTATGCACTTGACCTAAATTGTGCACTTGCTTGAAAACAATGCCCTTGTCTGGTATTTGCTAAGCATTTGTTTAAGAACCTAGCTTTTGACTTATCCTAATATTTTTCTTTTAACATTTGTTCTAAGCCCTAGCATGTGTCTATTTGTCATCCTAAATGTTGTTTGACATCATGCTCATGTCATTTTGTGTTTCTTTACATGTTTAGAGTGAAACCCTAACACCTTGGTTTATAACGATTGCAAGTGAGTCTTAGAGAACTTATGATGAGAGAGAGATGTCCTCGCCACTTGTTTGATCTGATTTCCCATTTTGGTGTGTTGTGTCAGGACTTCCTTGATGCCATGGGATTACATTATATTTATTAAATTCCTTGGATTAGGATTCATACAATGACAATGAGTGCACCTGTGGAGAGGTGGCACTCTAAGACATCCTCCTTTCATTTTCCTATAGGGGAGGCTACCATTACTCTTGAGGATGTTTGGAGGATACTTCATCTTCCCATTCATGGTGAGATCATTATGTATCATGTTCGATGAGGTGTTCACGCTATGTAGCATTTTTTAGGTGTTGCACACTTGGATGTACGTGATTCAGAAGTTGATCTATCTGGGTTTTCTAACAGTGCAGATTGTATTGTACTTTTCCTTTGTGGTCTGATATCAAGATTAGTTGTTCCTAATAAGTGAGGTCGATAGTTTGATGTGGGTTGGAGTACATGTATTGAGATTATGCTAGAGCATGGGATGAGATATGTTTGGGGTGCTTATTTTCTTTCTCATCTTTATCGAGATTTGTATGAGGTGGTGTATTAGGGCAGGAATTCTATGTCTACAGGTGTTTCACTTTTGCATGTTTGGGCATGGGAGCATATTATAGTGACTCATCTAGATGGGATATAAGATCATTCTCTGAATGATCCATAATCTTATCGTTATGGGTAATTTATTCATTACACCTTTCCTGGGGACCTTCCTTATTGGTGTCGTTTGTTTGAGGAGATGCTCAGCTTCGTGTGTAGACCTTATATGAGCTACAAGGTTTGGCCAGAGGATGTTGATCATCTTGTTTATTATCAACAGACCCATTGGTTGATTGGTCATTCACCTTTTGTCATAGAGAGTTATCTACTAGATCGATTCTATCACCAGTTCTGAGAGAGACAGGGGCAGGTTCCTGATGCATATGAGGCTTAGTTTGATTGGACTACTCGGGAGGTCTGTGTATGGGTTCTCGAGGCTGATATAGATACTATGGTTTTTGATTTTAGAGAACTTGCCCCAATTGGTTGGGGTTGGATGATTGGTGTGGAAGATCTAGGTACTACTCATGATTATGATGAGTGGTGGGCACTACACAGGCCTTTGAGGTTTATTGATCCTGGGGGTGATCCCATTGTGGGAAGAGCAGGTATTACAAATCATCATGAGGAGTGACAACGTGTTGAGCTTCTCGTAGAGAAGTTGGATCAGGCTCAACGTGATGAGGCACAAGGTATTTAGGATGAGAGTATACCTCCTACATAGGGTCAGGGACAAGTTTTGGGTCCTCCTCCACTAGCTAGGGTTGTTGATATATTGCTAGCTCAGATGAATTTTGCTAAAGATGCAAAGATTGCACAACAATAGGCTATGAAGGCTTTGGTAGACACTTTGAGAGCTAAGCAAGAGAGTGAGATCGACCGATGGCATGCTGCAAAGGCTCAAGTACTATTATTGATGACAGAGAGAGATACCCTCCGGACAGAGCATGATAGTATGTGAGCTGAGCGATATCAGTATCTATAGATGTCCACCTATTATCAGACCTTATATGATTCTATTGTTCCTAGGGTCTCTTAACATCCATAGTTTGGGGAGTTGATTGCTACGGGCGATGGTGGTGGTGGTGCAGGTGTAGGTGTAGTGTTTGTGATCAATTTGTGAGATAGTCGGATCATTTGGGTGGTCTATAGTATCTTGTCCTTCTTTTCGGGGTCTTACTATTTTTGGTACTTGATATTCATGTTGTTTCATGGTGTAGAGGCATTTTGTAGACATGTGTTATATATATTCATTGGTCTAGTCGAGACCTCATATATATGTTATGATTTTGTATTATCCTATCACACTTGTGGTGGTGTGGATGATGTACTTATGACATGTTCCCTTTTTGACAATGGTATATATGAGATATACCTTCTTCGAAACTTCATTTTTATGCTTATGTGATGGTGATATATGATGATGTATGTTTATATATGTTTTTATGCTTTTCTGATGTATGAATTTTATGTGGATGGATGAATCATACTTTGTCTCATTTATGATGTGATTTATGTTGATATATGAATGCCCCATATATGATACATGATGTTTTTATTCATTTATTATCATCATGATATGTATTGACAATATTTGTGGATGCAGTATGGATATGGTATTGATGATGTTTTATGTAGGATGAATGTTTTTGATTAAGGTAAAAGCAGGTTTTGAAGGGACCCCGAAACCCTTTAACAACAAAGATGGTAAAGATAAAGCATACAAAATTTCAGCATATAAGATAAGAAGTTGCCTACAAAGATAAACACAAAGGCCAACATAGAGATAGCACAACAAAAAACCAGCAAGAGTCTAGCAAAAGTCCAGCTGCTAAACCAGATTGCTTAGGATATCAACCACTTCCTTTTCCAGATTGTTCATACTAATTGTTGCTTTCTTCATCTCTTGGATATCCACAGGGGTCTTATCCACCTTCCTTTTTAGGTAGGCTTTGATTCGTTTGCTCGGCCCTGCACCCTCAACCTGGCTTTCATCTTTGTCTTCTTCCATATCCACAACAATTCTTACCTAATGTGCCCTTTCCAAATTCTCAACCATCATATTCATGGTACTCGCGGTGGACTTCAAGATCTTGTGACTCATTTCCAGAACCTTCTGAATTGACTCTTTGACATTCTTTAGTTTTTCCTCCATTTTTGAAAGCTTTCTATCATGATTGCTTTTGAATTGCTACAAATCCTCCACGATTTTCTTAAGGAAATCAACCATGTATTTTTTTTCATCTTCCATCCACAAATCCTTGGCTTTATATCTATCCTTATTAGTATTAACCACCATTTCATTATTTTCCATCTTGCTATTAAAGGCCCTTTGATTCAAATTTATCTCCTTAATCTCAAAGAAAACCCATTGAATCAACCAAATAGTTATGTAAAGTGATACTGCAACTTTGTTTTTATCTTTTTTTGGTCTTACTTTTTTTTATTTTTTTTATTGACTCATTCCTAGAATCTCTCAAGGATGTCCATAAGGATTTAGAGAAGAAGGAATGGGGGCAATTGATTCAATAAAATAAATCAAAAAAAGTAAGACCAAAAAATGATAAAAACAAAGTTACAGTATCACTTGCCATAACTGTTTGGGGTGGGGCTATTATCTATTGTTGATCATGCATATCGTAGGAACAGATCCGTTAAGGCATATCTCAGGATGTTGTTGGGACTTGTCAAAAAGATAGGTGGTTGATACTTTGGCATTGTTTCCATCTGTTTATAGTCAACTCTTATGTGATTGTTTTGCTTGAAAGTTCTAGCTTTTCATGTTTTCTCTGTTTGTTTATTTGTTTTGTCAAAGGATGATTGTGAAAATTTTTTATTATGGGTGAAGTTTTTATTGCGGATTTTGATGACGGGATGGGTCTTTTTTATTTTCTAATTTTTTTGATGTTGTTTTTATTGTTTTCAAGGGACTAACCTAGGGTCTCAGGGGCTCATCAAAGATAAGCCTTGCCTATGTTGTACATGTAGACGCTCGTAGTTTTCTTGGTTTGACCTTTTCTATTTTGTGAATGTTTTTGGATTTTGTATATTGTATATTTTTTTTGGATTTTTGGTATTTTTTAACTAAGTTGAAGTAAAGCATGTTGAAAACCTAAGGGGACTGACCTAGGGTCTCGGGGGATAAACATACTTGCCTATGTTGTACACGTAGAGACCACTTAGTTTGACCGTTTGACTCAAAGCATGAATTGTTTTTGGGTAAACAACATCGATAATCTGGATCGATATTCCATTTCTGTGTCTAGAGGATATGTTGTGGGAAATTCACTTGAACTAGCTGTGAGGTTCAAGCAAATTTTGATATCTTAGACTATTTGAGTGAAGGAATAACCTAACGATGTTTTATTTTTGATGTTTTTCACATGTTTTTTTTATTTTTGTTGTTTTCTAGTGTTTTTTGACTTTTGTTGTTTTATGATCATGATAAAATGCCACAATATCTAATCCATGACTAGCTTTGGGAATTTTCCTCAATAAAATGACTTACCTTAATCAATGACAAGCCATAGTTGGATACATGATTTATTAAATGGATAGGTGGATGCTATGAAAAAGTGTTGATAGATAATGATGCAAGTTTTATTCACACATAGCACCTATTTTCCAGGTATTCACTATGGTATCTATTTTAGGAGTGCCACAAAGTGGTTTTCACTCAAAGAACATTTTATTTATCTTTTCTATTTTTCTTTCTTTTCATTTTTTTTAAATTTTTTATCTTTTTTTTCTTTTCTTTTTTTGATTTTTACCCTTTTTCCTAAGGTATTCTGACGTGCTTCATGTATAGAAAATATTGAGGTGGTTGTTGTTCAATGGTTTGGCTAGAGGTTCTCCTTCGAGAGTAGCCAACTAATATGCCCCAGAGTTGTAGCTTGCTATGATGATGAATGGACCTAAACAATTAGGTTCAAATTTTACCTTGCCATCTTGATTTAATTGTATCTTCTGATTCTCCTTTAGGACTAAGTCAGCAACTTGAAATTTCATGTCTTTGGTTCTCTTGTCATAGCTTCATTTGAGTCGATTATAATAAACTTGCAAATGGTTTAACACACTCAAACACATTTCATCTAGGAGCTCTAATTCATTCAGTTTGGATACCCTATATTCTTCATTGCTGACCACACCTTTTAATGAGACTCTCAATGAGGGGATTTCGACCTCGATAGGTAATACAACTTCTTATTCGTAGACTAAGGAAAAGGGTGTGGTGCCAGTGGGTGTGTGAATTCTGGTTTGATAAGCCCATAAGGTTGGGTTTAGCTGCAAATGCCAATCATGACCGACATTATTGACAGTCTTTTTCAATATTTTTAGGATTGTTTCATTAGATGCCTCAGCCTAACCATTTCCTTGAGGATAGTAGGGCGTTGAAAATCTATGTTGGATAGAGAACTTGGAATAGAGTTCTTGGACATCCTGATTCTTGCATGGGGTGCCATTGTCTGTCACAATTGTTTATGGTATTCCATACCTATTTTCCAATGATATAGGTCAATGGAATTGCCTCTATCCATTTAGTGAAGTACTCTATTGTGGTGATAATAAATTTATGCCCATTGGATGAAGTGAGTGATATCTTACCTACCAAGTCTAATCCCCATTTCAAAAAATTCCATGGTGTCGTGATGGGTCTCAACTCTTATGCTGGTGCATCAACTAGATCACTGTGTTGCTGACATTGTCGAAACCTTCTAAAATGTTGAATGCAGTCTTGCTCCATGGAGGGCCAATAGTATCCTGCCCTAAGTAGCTTCTGGACTAGGTTAGGTATGCTAGAGTGGGATCCACAAATACCTTTGTGACACTCTTGTAAGGTCATTTGTACTTCTTCTACGTTAAGGAAGCAGAGTAACATACCATCTAGGCTATGCTGCTAGAGGGTTTCTCCTACGATCATAAAATGAGAGGTTCTACGGGTGAAGGTTTTCTTCTGAGTAGTTGTTAAGTCAAGTGGTATGATACCATTCTATATATAGTCAAAATTATCTTGGTACCATGGGGAGTTAGGACCAACAACAACACACCATTTCTGATTCCAAGATGTCAAATGTAGGTACGAGTAGTTGTTCCATGAGGAACAAATACTTAAGCACATTCTGAGGAATATCAAGCAGCAAGCCTATCATTTCCATTGCATCAACAACTCTGTTATTGATTCGAGGAACTTTCTCAAAGTTTATTTTGATGAAGTACTCCTTGAAACTATCCACCATTCTTTTGTATGGTAGCAATTTGTCATCTTTTCTTTGGTATTCATCGTTCACCTATCTAATTACTAACTGAGAGTCTCCAAAGACATGTAGCTCCTTTATTCTCCATTCAATAGCCATTTTGAGCCCTGTGATAAGAGTTTCATATTCTGAGATGTTGTTTGTACAAGGGAATGCAATCCTATAGGCCTTGGGTATACTATCTCCCTGTGGTGTGAGAAATAGAATACTTGCTCCAGAGCCATGTTGAGTATGGGACCTGATTGCACTCTCAAATTTTGCAAATTTGAAGTGCCCATTTCAAAAAATTTGCCTCTGCACTCTCAGAAGTGCACTTGAAAAATCTGCTTTAGTGACCCACTTTGGAGGGTCATATTTTGTTGCCAGATGATTATCATGCAAAACCCCTTGGTAGACATATTCGATTCACATATGTGAATGTGCATGTCAATTTTCATCTTTCCATGATAAGTTTTGATAGGGTTTTGAAAGGTGACACTGGAGGATTTTGGCACTTTTATGTTATTTGCAAACTTTCAGTTTTGTGAAGTAGCCTCCCATTTGAGCTTGCATTTTGCAACTAGATAACTGTCATGTCAAAACGAATGTTGTTCTCCATTCTCCATACCAAAATGAGCTCATATGTCAGTTTTTAGAGTCTCATGAGTTGATTTTCTATTTTTAACAAATCAAAACCAAATGCAATTTCTTCAATTTTTCACCTGCATTTCCATAAACCTTTCTGAGGGGTCAACTTTGATCATCAATATCTTTTGATGAGAGATGATTCATACAAATTCCTTTTGCACACATGTTCAGTGTACTTAAATGTGCTTGTATGTACGGTGGCATCTTGTTGGGAGTTGATTTGCTATTTTTTCAAATTGGCAATTGTGAGTTTTATTTGATTCTGAACATGCACATGTGAAGAAAAGTTCAACTAAGCAACTTTGACAGTTAATAACTTTTGCCTCAAGATTTATTTCTCTGATATGTCTTTTGGATTGCATTCTCTGGACCAACATCTACATGCGTACAAGTTTTTGTGACTTCCAGAGGTCGTTTGCTCAGTTTTCAGAGGCAATTCCAGGGCCAACTTGGCCATTTTTCAACATTTTCCAAATGTGCCAAGAAACAGATTTTGATGAAGACCCAGTTCATGTTTTCAGTTCACATGCATTCAAAGGTTGTGTCTGATCAATTTAAGGGAAAAAATTGTTTGAAAATGATATTTCAGCTAGGCCCACATGGGACCCGACATGATTTGCATGGCCATGAACTTGTAAGTGTTGCATTGTGGTAACCAATTCAAGTAAATTGCTATGAGTTGGTCAGTATGAGGAGGAATGAATTATCACAATTTCCTTCAAGGGTTTGATGGTAAAGCTATATCTAGTTTGAAATTTATACCATCAATTGAGTAGTGATCATTGACATTAAGGAGAGTTGTTTTCAAGCATTTACCATAAGCGATATTCACAGTCAATAGGGTTGGGTACTTCAATATGAAATTTGTTCTATGGATTTCTAACATCAATCAAACATTCCAATGCACTGGGAGAAGACAATCAAGATGAATGAATGGAGCAGTCATATATTCAGAACGTAGGCACTTGTTCATAAAGGACAAGAAAATGGTGGATTACAACACCAAAAGAATCAAGACAAAACCAAGAGCAAATGAAAAGGGTTAGTAAAAATGAGATAAAAGATAAGAGAGGATGGTCCATATTTTACTTTGTCTTATTTATGGTAAAATGAGGATCATGGTCCTCTACAAGGCAGATAATATGAAAGGAGCAGTAGAGACCTTTTGGTCATATGTCCAAAATGATGAAACATGGAGCTTTGCCATGGGATAAAATCACAGCTTTTTTTTTATCCTGATTGGTTGTTTGAAGTAGCTATATGACAAGGAAGAGGCTCAAGTGTATTTTGACGGGCGTAGCCAGGGATGAAAAGAGACCCGCGCACTATGAGGAGGGAGATATATCTCAAGGGAATTGCATGGTGAATGGCGCAACAGTTGAAACTTGGCCTCATTTTAATACTTCCTGGAAACTCAAATCAAATACAACTACCATGTTTAATACTTGGCATAGGGGTAGGTGGTTTATAAAGAGGAAAATGTATGAAAATTGTTTGAGGAAATTCTATTCTGGCATCTTGAAGGTAGTCACTGTGTGCTGGAATGGGGCGTGCTCAAGACTAAGACTCCAAAAAATTGGTCTCATCGAGTACCATAGTGCAGCATGAGCATAGGATGGACTATTGAAAAGTCTTAGAAACATTCAAACAAATGCAAATGGGGTTGGCCATAACAGGGCATGCACAGAGTGAATATATTGAGAAATCCTTAGAAACTCTTAAGCGAATGCAACTTGTAGCCAGATATACCGTTGTTCTTTGGAGGCCCGTGCTAGCAGATGAAGGTGGAAATAGCTAGCAAAAGGATACCATGATTGCATGATGTGCATAAAATGAATGAGTTGGTTCTTAGAAATTTTTGAGCAAACAAAATAAAAGGCGAGGCCGACGAGCCAGAGCCTACACATTGAATAGAGAGGGTCGTGTATGGTGGGCTTGGAGGCTGCAAAACAGAGCTGCATAACTCACGTAGCTATGGATGTCTTGAAAAAGGCCACAAAAACTTTCAAGCCAATGCAATAAATAGAGGAGCACGCAAGGGCATGGTTTGGAGCAGGGGTATGAACATCCATCAACACACAAAGGATGTAGAATGAGGTGCTGCCATGAATAAAGAGCAAGTGAAATGTCGAGAAAATAACAGAGAGTTAGGGCAACACAAGACAAGTTAAATGAAATCAACGGTTGGGAGAAGTCAATGAAATGCAGCAACATCATAGTCCTTCCTCACTGGCCGGATCACTCAAAAAATGTGCATGCTCTTTAATCTACACGATATAAGCGAGAACTCGCAACGTGGCACTGGTGGACCCAAGAGATGTTGAACGCACAGGCATACTTTTTAAAAGTGGGCATGCTTTTCAATATTTGGTGAAGATTTAAACAATGTTTGGCTCAATAAATTTGAAGATGTATAACTTCAAAATAAAAATGAATGTGGAGTGAAGCCTGACTTCAACCCTTCCGCACTAGTTTGCAGGTTCAAATTGTTTGTTGTTAATTTCCACAGGATGGGCAAGAGGAAGAAAAGCATGTGGTGGGTCCTGAGAATATTTTAAAGGCTTTAATTTAATTTGATGAGTAAAGATTTTAAATATATTATGAAGTTGATAAAGGGGCGCGAATAAATGGCCCACGAGTATTATATTTAAAATTTCTTCACTTTAAATGAAATATTTTTATGAGTGAAGTAAAACTAGGGCCTTCACAGTAAAAACTTTAAATGTTGTCGGGTAAACATTTTGACTAAGGATAAAGTGAAATGTTTTATCGCTAGGCAACAAAATGCAAAGTGGAGTAAAATAAAAGTGCAATGAAGATACTGTGTAATATGGTGAAACGTAAACAATTAAAAGCTCCATTGTAAAAAATGAATATTTTACTTGCTAAGGTGAAAGCCAAAGGGCACAATTAAAGTTTTCTTTTAATTGCCCCTCACATGAGTGAAAATTTTTACTTTTTAAAAGCAATGCTTCTAAAATGTAGGAGAAATTTAAAGATTGTAAAGTGCACGTGGGAATATGCAATGTAAAGTAAATTTAATATTCACTTTGTGGCCATATATTATATGTTGGGAAGTAATGTGCAGCAAATAAAGAACTGATAAAAGAGCAGGAAAATGAGTTTTCATGGGAGTAGATGTATTTTTCACACAACAAGTAGAATGGAGAATATCCTCACATGGGAAAGTTTTCTTTTACTCAACAACTTGCAACAACTTGGTGCAAAGGTAGTTTTGGAGGAAAATTTGGTTGTTGGGGGTGGAGAGATTCTTTGCAGATTTGTTGATCAACGGTGAATGGAGTTTCCATATGGCATTTCTGGATCAACTCTTGGGCTTCTTCTGGAGTTTTCTATTCTTCTTTATATTCTCATATTATTCTCATTTTGTAGAGGTTCTGAGGTTGAGTTTTGTTCTGAATTCTAGTATGGGGTTGGGTAGATAGGGAAATGTTTAATTCTGATTCATAACTTGAGTCTGTAAGTTGTAATAGTTGATTTATGGGCAAATATCAGCTATTTTGTGCTAGTATATCATGAATGTCTTCAAAAGTGTTTTTAAATTCATGAATATCTTCATATTGTCTCCATACTTGTACAGTTAAATCATATGAATTCAATAATACTAAGTATTTTGAGTTTGTCATCTCAATTTCATGAGATTATTTTATCTATTTATGAGTCTTTTTCAATGAAATGGTTAAATAATTTGAGCAGATAATAGTGATTTCAAGTGTGCAGGTTGGATTTGATAAGGAGAGTCTGATTGATAATGGGAGTGGGATTGTTGGCGTAAAACACTAACAGTTGATGCAAGGAATTAACAATTTTAAATCCATTGGTTGAATGTCATTTGCTGATGAATTTTATTTATTTGTTTGACTCCATGGCCCATAATTGACAGTAATCTATTATTCAGTTTTATGCATCTCTGAAATATTTTATAAATTCAAAACCATTCTTAATCTTACTATTTGGTTTGTTGTATGTCCTGCTTCCCACTAGCTGAGAGAGTGTTGAGTTACTAAGAATGTAGCCAGATTTGAGGTTGTCAATGATTCCCTTAGTGTATTTTCATTGGGAATTATCTGCTATAAAAAGCAATGTCAGTGTGTATGGTTGAATTAAGTTTAGACATTGTGTAGGTTGACCCACCTTGGTCCTGCCGAGCTCGAAGTGTATAAGATATCAGTCTTTGACTGAATCTTGTCAGTTGGCCAAATCCCCTTTTGAGTCTGAGTATAAGATATTGGCTAAGTATTTAGGATTCATTGGCCTGGTTTGATTTGGAGCACCAACAAAATGGTGACTCTATTGGGGATACTCTTGAATTTCCAAATGCAGACTGCTTAACTACAAAGTCATATTATTGTTTGTCATTCTAAATTTAGTTCAAATATTGGAGGAATTCAAACCTAGAGGAGACATTTGTTGCAGATAACTAGAAAATTTCAAGATCTGTGGTGCTCTGCTGATGAAAGGAACTCAGAAAGAAAGTTACATGTGAAAGAACTTCTTGCTATTTGAAGTTCAGTCCTCTACAAAGGGAGGTGGCGACTCTATTAGAAGAGCATGTTTAAGAGGTGAATACAGTTCTAGATCTACAATACTTCCAATCAGAAAAACAATTTGCATCAGCTGCAATGTTTCCAGGTATTCTTCACCTTTGGTTTTCAAGACAATTGTTTATGAAAGCGACATTTGAACATCTTAGGATAATACTTTGCTTCCCTATTTAGTGATTTAGCACTAATAGAGGGAAAGGATAGTAAATTTAAGTTTGCACACTTCCATTTTTTGGATCTATTGTATGTAATTTCAGTCCTATTGAAATATTTTTGTGTAGTGCTCAAATATTTTCTTATATGGATGGTTAGAATGAATTTGTGTATCTTAGGGGTTTCCATCCATTTGTATTGCCATATGATTCAAGCCCAAGTTGTCTTTATGTTAGCCATTGTCATAGTAATCCTTAATTTGGTCATGCTTGTAATTATGCACAATTAGTGAGCCTTGATTTGTAATATCCATGGATCATAAAATAGCCATACCTATAGATAATTTGAGACAAATTGTCAAGAAGTATCAGAAGTTTGATAATATTCATACATTTGATACCCCAAAGTGCAAGAATCCAAGAATACACAAGTCTAAGACAAGGCCAGAATGGAAAACTATGTTTGAAAGAGGACTTAGAGAGATGGATGAAAGGCACTGGATGTTTCAACAAGCCCGGTGAAGAGATAATCATACTGTGTCTACTTGTCAAGTTAGTGCACAATTTGTGAATTCCTTTGATCCATTGTATAACTAGTTAGATTTGTCATGGGTTGATTACAAAACTGAGGGTATGTTAGCTCAAGTATACAAGAAGATGCCTATATTTGATGGGTACACCGTATGTGAAGGAGATGCACATGTCAAAAGTTTTTCCAGCTTCAGGGAGAAACATTCATTTGAATATTAGGATTTGTGGATGAGCTTCTTTGTTAGATCCGTTGAAAAAAGAGCTTGGGATTGGTATTTAAGTTTTCCTGAGAATTCATTTCCTTGCTGGGATAAATTAGTGGCTGCTTATAGAGAAGAATTTTCAAGAGAGCCCTCTGACCTTGTCATGAGGTTAAAGCAGATCAAGAAACAAAATGAAGAGTCAAGTGTTGATTTCAGTCATAGATTTGCTGCTGCCCTGTCACTAATCCCAAAAAAATTCAGACCTAGCACTTCTGATTGTATCCATATGTACTTTGAAGCCTTTGAAGAGGGATCTAGTGCATTGTTAAAAGATTTCAAAATATTGAGTATGCAAATGGCTTACACGGTTTTGGATAATTTGGAGAAGCAAAGGAATGAATATGTGCAAAGATTGTTGTATTCAATTATGGGAAAACATGTTGATGTAATCAATAGCTATGTGAATGTGAATGATCAGAGGTCTTCAAATAAATGCAGGCTTGAGAAGGTAAAAGATGAGAAGAATGCATCATCAGATAATGAGGAATTTTTCTTTGAACAACCTACAAGAGAATTTTACCCAGCTGAAAATTGCAGCCATGATGATGAAGGACATGATGAGAGAGATGAAACATTTTAAGTTTCTTCTATCTCCTCTAAAGATGCAAAAATAGAGAGCAGATTTTTTGTAGCAATTGAAGGCTAAAGACAACTTCCTGGATGATTCTCTCAGTCCAAAACATGCTAATGAGACCTTCCCTTCAAGAAATGAAATTGAGGTTGTGAAGAACAATGGGATTCCAAGTCTTTCGAGCCAAGAACTTGAAGAAGAATATGAGTTGGATTTACTCTTTGAAGAAGAGATAAGCAATCAACAATGTTGTGATACAATTGATTATGTTAATTCTATGTGTGATGAGTGTACTCTTGATGCAAGTCTCCATGATGAGACAAAAGAATTTTCTGATTTACATAATTCTCTTGAAAACATCAGTTTATTAGCTACAAGTGAAGAGGTATGCAATGAATGAATTTCAGTTTGAAAGACAAGCCACAAGAAACTACAGTCAAGAAACCATTGACAGTTTTCAGTTTAATGGTGAAAATGTAAGTATCTACCCTCAAGAGGATGAAAGTGACAAGCTAAGTGAAGACACCCAATCCAATGTTGAAATGCAAAGTGATGTGGATTGTTGTTATGACAACCCAGAAGTGATTAAGAATGAACAAATGGAAAATCTATTCTCTATGATGGATTGTGGTCATGTTTTTGATAAGGTTGTTAGTGATCCAATCTCCTATGATTGGGGAGACCCTATTTATGATCAGCCCATTGAGTTTTCAGATTTTGAAGATGATGATATCATGGGTTATTTTGATTTGCAATTTGATAGTGCATTCAATTCAAATGAAGGTCAAAAAGAGGAAGTGGTTGAAACAATAGATCAGAGCAATGATCTACTAAGTTGTGAACAAATGTTAGATCTATTGACCACAGAATATCATAAATGTGCACATGAGGACAACTCTCAGTTGTTGTGTGCAGCCCCTATTGACTTTGACAGTGATGATGACATTCAAGATGCAAGGTGTGATGCATGTGTCTTCAAGTTTCCTTCTAATGATGAATCAGCTGATCATGATAATATGGATGAAGACAAGCAACAATTTGATGGTAATGATGCATTGTATGATGAGTATGACAATGAGCATGCTGATGTAAACTCATAAATCTATTTTGATAAGTTTAAAGAAGCAGATGACCATGAGAATTGCATATTTGATGAGTCAAGTATTGAAGATTTTAATGCAGATTTGAATAAGTATTTGTTTTCTGACTTGAATGAGCCTAGCTATGAGTCTTTGAATGTGGATGTAGATGTTGATTTCGATCAAAAATCAAATTGTCTCTCTGAAATAAAATTGCTCGTTGTCAAGCAAGCTTGTGATACTGAAAGTGTTGATACCTTATGTTCAAAGGATGACAATGTGACTACAAATGATGATGAGTTAGAAATCCTTGATGACTCTCAATACCAGCATGATGAAGAACATTTATAGAGTCTTCCAATAGATGAGTGTATCTCTTTGCATACACTTGGAGATAGTTTGCATGATGAGCCAGATTTTGTGGTAAGTTCTTGTGATGGTTTAAATTTTGACATGAAAACTAATGATCAGATTGAGCTCAAGAGTTCCAGCAATGGAGCAGAATGTGAGTGTTATTTTTGTCAGTTGGAGGGAGTTTTCATGAAGTGTGACAATGTGAAAGATATTGAAGAAAATTGTTTTCATCTTGAGAATGATTCAAATGATGAACATGATCAGTTGTTGCCACATGATAATCAACACTTTGAAAGTGTGCCTGACTTTTGAATGCATAGTGATTATTAACATGTTGATGATGTTGTATATAATGACCTGTTAGGAGATGCCAACATGTTTAATTAGGTAGATGGCTATGATCAAACTATGCTTTCATATGTTCTTGATCACCATTTTCAAATGTTGTCACTTGATACTAGATCGGAGAACGAAAAGAGTGGCAGTGATGTGACTTATTTGATTTGGTTGCCATTTGATGACAAAGCTAAACAGAGAGCAAGTTTCCTCTTGCATGAAGGCAACCTGATACTTATGTTTGCAGAGCTGCAGTCACCAGTATTGTTATGGTTTGATAGAGGCAAGCATGGGTTGAGGGAGATTAGCTCTTTTTGTAGAATTGTGTTTGTCAAAGGTAAATTTGGATTCCTTCATTTAGTGACTTGGGGTCACCAAGTGAAGTTGGAAAAGAAAGAATGAATAAAGGAGTAGTTTGAGGACACCTGATTGACTCAAAATTTGGTCTACTCGCTAGAGATCTAGAATCTTGCTATGTCCACAGGGGGCATACATCCACAGTCAGAGCCACTGATGACATTCAAATTTTTCAAATTTGTAATGCACATTTTAAAATTTTTGCCTTTGTACTCTCAGAAGTGCACCTGACAAATATGCTTAAGACCCACATTGGAGGGTCATATTTTGGAGTGAGATAATTATCATGTAAAACCCCTTGGTAGACATATTCAATTAACATATGTGAACGTGCATGTCAATTTTCAGCTTCCTACAATAATTTTTGACAAGGTTTTCAAAGGTGAAGCTGAAGGGTTTGGGCACTTTTATGCTGTTTGCAAACTTTCAGTTTTGTGAAGTACCCTCTCGTTTGAACTTGTATTTTGCAACCAAATGACTGTCATCTCAAAAATAATGTTGTTATGCATTCTCCATACCAAAATGAGCTCGTATGTCAATTTTCAGAGTCTCATGAGTTGATTTACTATTTTTAATAGATCAAAACCAAATGCAATTTCTTCAGTTTTGCACCTGCATTTCCAAAAACCTTTCTAAGGGGTCAACTTTGATCATCAATATCTTTTGATGGGAGATGATTCATGCAAATTACTTTTGCACACATGTTCAGTGTACTTAAATGTGCTTTTATGTCTAGTGGCATCTCGACGGGAGTTGATTTGCTATTTTTTCAAATTGGCAATTGGGTGAGTTTTATTTGGTTCTGAACATGCACATGTGTAGAAAAGTTCAACTAAGAAACTTTGACAGTCAATAATTTTTTCCTCGTGATTGATTTCTTTGATTCATCTTTTTCATTGCATTCTCTGGACCAACATCTACATGCCTACAAGTTTTTGTGACTTCAGGAGGTCGTTTGCCCAGTTTTTAGAGGCGATTCCAGGGCCAACTTAGCCATTTTTCACTATTTTCCAAATATGCTAGGAAACAGATTTTTATGGACCCAGTTCATGTTTTAAGTTCACATGCATTCAAAGGTTGTGTCTGATCAATTTAAGGGGAAAATTTATTTAGTCGGGCCCACATGGGACCCGACATGATTTGCATGGTCATGAACTTGTAAGTGTTGCATTGTGGTAACCACTTCAAGTAAATTACTTTGAGTTGGTCAGTATGAGGAGGAGTGAATGATCACAATTGCCTTCAAGGGTTTGAAAATAAAGATATATCTAGTTTTAAAATATAAATTTTGAAAGTTATACCATCAATTGAGTAGTGATCATTGATATTAAGGAGAGTTGTTTTGAGGCATTTACCATAAGCGATATTCATAGAGTCAATAGGGTTGGGTACTTCAATATGACAATTGTTCTATGGTTTTCTAACATCAATGAAAATGGTGGATTACAACACCAAAAGAATCAAGAAAAAACCAAGAGCAAAGGAAAAGGGCTAGTACAAATGAGATAAAAGATAAGAGAGGACAGTCCTTATTTTACTCTATCTTATTTATGATAAAATGAGGAGTATGGTCCTCTATAAGGAAAATAATATGAAAGGAGCAGTAGAGACCTTTTGGTCATATGTCCAAAATGATGCAACATGGAGCTTTGCCATGGGATTAAATCACAGCATTGTTTTGATCCTAGTTGGTTGTTTGAAGTGGCTATATGACAAGGAAGAGGCTCGAGTGTATTTTGATAGGCGCAACCAGGGATGAAAAGAGACCCATGCACTATGAGGAGGGAGATATATCTCAAGTGAATTACATGGTGAATGGCGCAACAATTGAAACTTGGCCTCATTTTAATACTTACTGGAAACTCAAATCAAATACAACTACCGTGTTTTCTACTTGGCATAGGGTCAGGTGGTTTATAAAGAGGAAAATGTATCAAAATTGTTTGAGGAAATTATATTCTGGTATCTTGAGGGCAGTCACTATGTGCTGGAATGGGGCGCGCTCAAGACTAAGACTCCAAACAATGTGGTCTCATGGAGTACCATAGTACAACATGCACATAGGATGGACTGTTGAAAATTCTTAGAAACTTTCAAACAAATGCAAATGGGGTTGGCCATGGCAAGGTACACACAAAGTGAATATATTGAGAAAGCCTCATAAAATCTTAAGCAAATGCAACTTGCAGCCAGATATATTGTCATTCTTTGGAGGCTCACACCAACAGATGAAGATGGAAACAACCAACAAAAGGATACCATGATTGCATGATGTGCATAAAATGAATAAGTCAGTTCTTATAATTTTTTTAGCAAACAAAATAAAAGATGAGGCCCTCGAGCCAGAGCCTACACATTAAATAGAGAGGGTCGTGTATGGAGGGCTCAGAGGCTACAAAGTAGGGCTGCATAACTCGTGTAGCTACAGATGTCTTGAAAAAGGTCGTAGAAACTTTCAAGCCAATGCAATAAATGGAGGAGCACGGTTTGGAGCAGGGGTATGAACATCCATCAATGCACAGAGGATGTAGAATGAGGCACCACCATGAATAAAGAGCAGGTGAAGTTTCGAGAAAATAACAGAGAGTTAGGGCAACACAAGGCAAGTTAAATGAAATCAACAGTTGGGAGAAGTCAATGAAATGCAGCAACATCATAGCTATTCCCCGTCAGACCGCTCAAAAAAGGTGCACACTCTTTAATCCACATGAGATAAGCGAGAAATCGCCAAGTAGCACTGGTGGACCCAAGAGATGTTGAATGCACGGGCATAGTTTTTAAAAGTGGGCATGCTTTTAAATATTTGGTGAAGATTTAAACAAAGTTTGGCCCAATAAATTTGAAGACGTATAACTTAAAAATAAAAATGAATGTGGAGTGAAGCTCGACTTCAACCCTTCCCCACTAGTTCACGGGTGCAAATTGTTTGTTTGTAATTTACACGGGATGGGCGAGAGGAAGAAAAGCATGTTGTGGGTCCCAAAAGATTTTAAAGGCTTTCATTTTATTTGATGAGTAAAGATTCTAAATATATTATGAAGTTGATAAAGGGGCACGAATAAATGGCCCAAGAGTATTATATTTAAAATTTCTTCACTTTAAATGAAATATTTTTATGAGTGAAGTAAAACTAGGGCCTTCACGGTAAAAACTTTAAATGTTGTCAGGTAAAAATTTTGACTAAGGATAAAGTGAAATGTTTTATTGGTGGGCAACAAAATGCAAAGTGGAGTAAAATACAAGTGCAATGAAGACATGTGCAATATGGTGAAATGTAAAAAATTAGAAGCTCCATTGTAAAAATTGATTATTTTACTTGCTAAGGTGAAAGATAAGGGGCACAATTAAAGTTTTCTTTTAATTTCCCCTCACATGAGTGAAAGATTTTATTTTTTAAAAGAAATGCTTCTAAAATGTAGGAGAAATTTAAAGATTGTAAAGTGCACGTGGGAATATGCAATGCAAAATGAATTTAATATTCACTTTGTGGTCATATATTATATGTTGGGAAGTAATGTGCAACAAATAAAGAATTGATAAAAGAGCAGGAAAATGAGTTTTCACAGGATTAGATGTATTTTTCACACAACAGGTAGAATGGAGAATGTCCTCACATGGGCAAGTTTTCTTTTACTCAACAACTTGGTGCAAAGGCAGTTTTGGAGGCAAAATTGGTTGTTGGGGGTGGAGAGATTCTTTGCAGATTTGTTGATCAATGGTGAATGGAGTTTCCAGTTGGCATTTCTAGATCAACTCTTGGGCTTCTTCTATATTTTTCTATTCTTCTTTATATTCTCATATTATTCTCATTTTGTAGAGGTTCTGAGGTCGAGTTCTGTTCTGAATTTTGGAATGGGGCTAGGTAGATAGGGAAATGTTTAATTTTGAGTCATAACTTGAGTCTGTAAGCTGTAATAGTTGATTTATGAGCAAATATTAGCTAGTTTGTGCTAGTATATCATGAATATCTTCAGATTGTCTCCATACTTGTACAGTTAAATCATATGAATTCAATAATACTAAGTATTTTGAGTTTTGAGTTTGTCATCTCAATTTCATGAGATTATTTTATCTGTTTATGAGTCTTTTTCAATGAAATGGTTAAATACTTTGAGTAGATAATAGTGATTTCAAGTGTGCAAGTTGGATTTGATAAGGAGAGTCTGATTGATAATAGGAGTGGGATTGTTGGTGTAAAACACCAACAGTTTATGCAAGGCATTAACAATTTTAAATCCACTAGTTGAATGTCATTTGTTGATGAATATGTGTTTTAATCCATGGCCTAGAGTTGGCACTGATCTATTATTCAGTTTTATGCATCTCAAAAATATTTTATAAATTCAAAATCATTCTTAATATTACTGTTTGGTTTGTTGTATGTCCTGCTTCCCACTAGCTAAGAGAGTGTTGAGTTATTGAGAATGTTGCCAAATTTGAGGTTTTCAATGCTTCCTTTAGTGTATTTTTATTGGGAATTATCTACTATAAGAAGCAATGTCATTGTGTATGGTTGAATTAAGTTTAGACATTGTGTAGGTTGATCCACCTTGGTCCTACAAAGCCTGAAGTGTAGAAGATCTCAGTCTTTGATTGAATCTTGTAAGTTGGCTAAATCCCCTTTTGAGTCTGAGTATAAGACATTGGCTAAGTCTTTATGATTCATTGGTTTGGTTTGATTTGGAGCACCAACAAGACCTTCAACTATAGAGTCCATTGGCTTGTCTATTCTGTCGTTAAGACTCTCTCATCTGGAAAATCCGTTGTGAGAGGTTTATGATTATCTATGGGCGCTTCATCCAATTGGTCTATTATGAATTGTCCCTTGATAACTCTCCTATCCATGTACTCTATATCAAATTAACTCAAGATCATCACCCATTTGGCTATTCGACCTATTAGGGCTGCCTTTGCTAGTAAATATTTGAGTGGGTCCACCTTTGAAATCAGCTTCACCTTTCTATTTAAGATGTAATGTATCAACTTTTTTGTTGAAAACACGACTAAAAGACATGCTCTTTCAATGGGTGAGTAGTTTAGTTCATATCCCACTAGTTTTTTTCTGATATAGTAGACTTCCCTTTCTTTATTGTTATCATCTAGTTGTGCCAAGAGAGCTCCTAATGTTGCGTGTGTGGTAGACACATAAAGTATCATCTCCTTTTCTGGGATTGGTGGCATGAGTATAGGAGGATTAAGTAGGTACTCCTTGACCTGATGGAATGCTTGTTCACATCTCCCATCCCATTTGAAGGTGATGTATTTGTGTAGGATGAGTGAAAGGGTGGCACTTGTCTACCAGTTGTGCAGTAAATCGCTTGATGGATTGTAGCTTCCCTTGTAGGAGGCATCTTTATTATAGCTTTTACCTTTGGAAGATCCACTTCTATCCCTCTTCTTGACACTATGTACCCAGACATCTTTCCAAATGTTACTCTAAACACACATTTCTTAGGGTTGAGTCTCAAATTGTATTGTTCAAGTCAATCAAAAACCCTTGCTAGGTTTTTCAAGTGATCTTCCCTTTTTATTGACTTTGTTGTCATCCACATAGTCCTCCATGATTGTGTGTAGTATTTCATGGAATATGGTAGTCATCGCTCTTTGATAGGTTGCTCCTGCATTCTTTAGACCAAAAGGAATTACATTCCAATAGAAAGTCCCCCAAGAACAAATGAATGTTGTTTTGTGTTGATCATCTGGAAAAATATTTATTTGGTTGTACCCAGAGAAACTATCCATTAAGGATAGCATCTCATGCCCTGTTGTTAGATCTACAATCATGTCAATGCTTGGCAACAAAAAATCATCTTTTGGACAAGCCTTGTTCAAGCCTCTGAAGTGTGTACATATTATTATGCCCCCAGTAGTTTTCGACACTGGTACTAGATTTGATATCCATTGTGAATAGTCGATGGGTCTGATGAAACCCACATCTAGTAGTTTCTTTAGTTCTACCTTTACTAGTAATACTATCCGGGGATGCATTTTTCTAAGTTTATGCTTGATAGGCTTTGCTCTAGGAACAACTAGATGATGTACCACTAATTCTGGATCTATTCCAAGCATGTCAGCATAGGTCCAGGAAAATTTTATCTTTCTCTCATTGATGAATGTTGTAAATTTTTCCTTCTCCTCAGGATCAAGTGATGTTGCATGATATTTTATCTTTGGGTCCTCCGTTGTGCCAACATTTATGGACTCTGCTTCTTTTCCAAGGAGTGTTGATCTTTCTTGATATTCTAATATGGTGAGATTGAATCCTCCATCCTCAGGTTCCTCTGGGAGGTTTTTACCTTTAGATGTGTCCTTTATTTTTCTCTTTTCCAGATCCGATAGAGCCACGGTGTGATTTTCCCTATGGGATCGTATTTTTATGTTTTTTCTTTCATTTTTGCAACTGGAAGATTCAATCTCTCCACCAAAGTATGCCTCATTGTTCTACCTCCATAATGAACCCTTATTTTTGATCTCCTATTGGTATGTATGTTCAAATTCCCATGAACCTTGTGATTGCCTCATCATTTTGCAATTGATCCAAAATAGGTGTGTGTTGTTGTTGATCCCAATCTATAAGTTGTGGGTAATCGAGTGGGAGAATATCATCTTTGTATGCAAAGCTTACAGAAGTAGGTAAAAGAGTCAATATGGCTTTGGTGTCTTTTACCCACTAGGTATCTAGGTCATCATTACTAGAAGTGGGGGAATCATATTTGGTGATGAAGGAAGGAGAATCCCATTCGTATTCATTAGAGTTTGTTTTAGAATGGTAATAGATGTTGGGAATGGTTTACATGTACTAGAGAGGGAACCTATCAATTCTAAAGTTGTCAAATAGGTCTTTGATGGGTAACTCATTGTCCATAACATGATATATATCCAATGCCTTAACTCTAGTAGAAGTTTCTCGTTTCTTCCAAGAGGTTCATCCTGTTTTTCAAATGACCACATATTTTGGTTTATAACCTAGCCCCATATTTTTTTCCTTTGTTCCACTATGATGGGCTCTGATCGGTCTTGTTTATGTATCCCAAGGCCACCTGTTCCATTGTATCCCTATTTTTTGACTAATTGATAACCTCTAGTGTTAGGATCAATTAAAATGGGTTGTGGCTTTTCTGGCTCTTTTTGGTCCTCCTTGAAGATCATGGATGAAAGGTCCTCCTCAAATATTTCTTCATCTTTCATGTTTTCCCATCTAGTAAATATTGTGGGCTTGGCTATCATTTGTACTATCTTGATCTCTTTTGGACCTCCATATACTCTGGGTGTCGGTGGAAGCATGACGATGCAAAATGCTTGGTTAAAATGGTAGTTCCCATTACCCTTGTCAAGTACTTGAATCTTGGCTTTCGTTTTCGGTTTCTCACTTTATGTGTTTTTGGTAGAGGTTGATGGAAGCATGGAAGGGTCAACATAAGAAAAGGAATGGAATGCTATATCATTGCTAGGCACATGTTGGATTTTATTGTACTTCTCCTCCAGCTCTGCACAAAAATGGAAAGGCTCAAGATTGGCATATAGTGTTACTTCCTTTCCTTCATGGGAAACTTTAGGAATTGATGAAAAGTGGAAGGGACTTCTTGTAATGCATGGATCCATGGGTGTCCCAGGAGTAGGTTATATGGCAACTCAAGATCCAGTACTTGACAAGTAGTTCCCATGATGGTTGGTCCTATCTACTCTAGCAACCTGACTGTTCCTTTAGAATTTCTTTCTAAGTCATCATAGGCCCTTATGGTGATACTCTTTCCTTTGTCCAACTATGGATTGGAACTGACTAGGATCGAGGTCATTAGGGATTGACACTTCAAATGCTTTTTCCAATATCTCCCTATGTGTGGGTGATATTATAAACAATTCTAGGATTGAGATGAGGGCAAGTGTCTTCTTTAACTATTCCACAATGTTGTAGTCACTTGGTGACTTGATTGTGGGTTTGGGAGGGGCTCCTTGTATTGTAACTCTTCATCGATGGGTAGTCATGTTGCAGTTGTTGTCTCCTCCTCATATTGTTACTACATTTTCCCTATTATCATCAACTTGTGAGAGAGTTCCTAAAACTATGTCATAGTACATGTAATTAGCATTGTGGTACACTTGTTCCTTACCTTTATAATGTTGGAAATAGGTGCCTCAACTTCTGGCTTGGAACCTCTATTTAAGACTTGGCGGATTTCCTTCATTTCTGGTGTTTACCATTGGGAGCATCTCTTGGAGGCGTGGTTGTGTGGTTTACTGCCTTATCATGAGCCTCTTTCATTCAGTTTGTGGTTGATCAGTGTTACCACCATACCGTGGAGTCACTCTCCTTCCTTGGCAGTGATGCAGTGGACTGGATGTTCGATTGGATCTCTTACCTCCCTACCATGAGGGTTGCTCAGAGAAGGCGCGGTAGACTATGACAGTCGGCAAGAACATTTACCGCCATACCATGATGGCCTTTTGGCCATAAAACGATGGTGCTGTAAGCCATGGAGATCGATGGAGAAGCTTACCTCCTTACTGTGGAGGTCTCATGGTCAAGGCATGGCAGCGTGGTGGAATTAACGATCAGAACAGGCAGGTTACCTCCCTACCACGGAGAGTTGCACAAGGCTCAGTGGTGGCGTGGTCAAGGTGGTGAATTGGTGGTTGAGTGCCTATTGCCATACCACAATGGTCTCATCACTCGGTCTTGGTGGTGCAGTGTATATACTGCCAGACCGTGAAGGCCTTGATGGAGTTGGGCGGTAGTGCAGTACACCGCACTGCCATGGGGATTGATCGACTAGCATGCGGTGGCGCGGTAAGAGAAGCTTGGTGCTTGGATGCAGGTATGAGTCATGGTCAAAGTGATGGACGAGTAGCATTACAACACATGGCGCAATAAGACTCGTTGATTCTACATCATTGTTATAAATCAGCAATTGATTGGTCGATTGCTTTAAGCGGTGAATGCATTAACTGCTTGACCCGATTTGGCGGGTGATAGGATTCGATTATAGGAAGCATAATTAAATGTAGGACAGCCTGATGTGTGATTGCAGCGTGACTTGGACAGGAAGTGATCGGATTTTTCTATCAGTGAGAAGGTGTATAATTAAGACACCTGATTGGTTGGTTAAAAAGGATGAGAGTTTGAATAGACAAAATAGTGGGCGAATAGAGTCTTAGGTGATGACATAAGTGAATTCATTGTATTCTGTAAGAGCATTGTAATAGTGAGTGCATTCGAACAAAATTTTGCTGCTATGAGCTAACTATCAGAGAGTGAGGTCTGTGAAATTTGTATGTAATCTGTTTACTGTAATACAAAGTGACTTCTCTTGGTGTGGTAGGGTTTTTCTCCCGAAAGGGTTTTCCCATGTATATCTGGTGTTATCTCTATGTATATTTTATTTTTGTCTTTCCTAGTATACTTTTTTTGTGCATCTTAAACGCAAGAAAGTTTTAAATGATGGTTTTTTGCACTTCTCCTTTGAGGTTTTAACATTAGGAAAGCATTTTCCGCATGTCTTCTTTTCCTTTCAAGTGGTATCAGAACCTGGCTAGTTGTGTTATCCTTGTTACTAGGGATGGTTTTTGTGCTAATCCTATTTCAATGGGAGTCTTGCATAGTGAGAACTATTTTCTATTTGAGATGGCGAGTACTTTAGGGAGGGTAGAAATTGAAAAATTCAATGGTGGCAATTTTGAGTTGTGGAAACTCAAAATGGAAGACTTGTTGGTGGATAGAGACCTCTGGATTGCTATGTTTGGAACTATGCCACAAAGTATGAAACAAGAAGATTGGGACCTCACTGATAGAAAAGGTAGAGGTTTGATAAGACTTTTTCTAACCAATTTTGTACTCCTGAACATCCATGAGGAGAAGATTGTAGCTTCGTTATGGAAGAAGCTTGGTGATATTTATTAGCGAAAGTCTCTGGTGAATAAGCTATTCCTAAGGAAGAAGTTGAACTCCTTGAAAATGGAAGAAGGTGCATCTATAGCAGACCATCATAACTCATTTAATATGAGTGTTTCTTAGTTGGCGTCTATGGGTGTGAAGATAGAGGAGGAGGATCGTTGCATGCTTCTATTATGTTCCTTACCTGACACTTGGGACCATCTTGTAATGGCTATTGGAAGTACAACTACTACTTTCAAGATGGAAGACATAGTTGCTTCATTGTTCTCAGAAGAAATGTGGAGGAAGTCTTCAGAGATGGCCAAAGAGGCCCTTTCTATTCAGGGTAGATCGAAGGAGAAAGGAAAGAAGTAGGACAAGAAGTCTAAATCCAAATTTGAAGGGAGATCAAAGTCTCCTCGTAAAAATTCCAAGGTGAAATGTTGGAACTATGGGTAGCCTGGTCATATCCAAAAGGATTGTAAGGAGGAGAAGAAGAAGAATAACTCTTCAGACAATGACTCTTCTCATAGTGATGAAAATGCCTTCATTGTAGCCTTGGCAACTTAGGCATCAGATGATGTTTGGCTGGTTGACTCAGGTGCATCTTTCCACATGAAGTCTCATAGAGAGTGGTTCACTAAGTACAAAAAGTATTATGGTGGAAAGGTGTACCTAGCAAGTGATTCAACACTGGAGATTGTTGGTTGTGGAAGAGTCAAAATAAAATTCCCTAGCGGAAGAATCAAAGGGATTGGTGATTTGCTACACATACCAGGTTTTGCTTGTAACTTACTTTATGTCAATAAGCTAAATTATGTTGGTGTGGAAGTTTATTTCTCAAGTAAAGGATGTAAGATGGTTAGAGGCACAATGGTGTTGGCTAAGGGTGTACGTACTAGCACTCTATACAAGCTGGATTCACATCCTGTTCAATGTAACAACGTCTCTATAAAGTTAGGAAAAGTTGCTCGTGTAGAGAAGAAGAATGGCACTCCTCTAGATTCAAAATCCTTGGAGGTGAAACTCCTAGTAGAGAAGACCATGTTGTGGCATCATAGACTCGGTCACATAGGTGAGAAAGGTTTATAAACCTTGAAAAATAAAAATATTGTTGAAGGGCTTGTTGATTGTAATCTTGAGTTCAATTTCTGTGAACACTGCATTTATGGAAAGCAACATCATGTTTCATTTTATTCGAGTCCTCATAAATATTCTGGTGTACTAGATTTTGTTCATTCTGATGTATTTAGTCCAATGAATTTTCCTTCATTATCGAAGTCTAGATATTATGTTTCTTTTGTTGATGATTATTTGAGAAGGGAATTTTTATACTTTCTTAAAATTAAATAAAAAGTGTTCAATCATTTTAAAGAGTTTAAAAACTTGGTAGAGAATCAGACTGGAAGGAAAATTAAATGTTTGAGGATGGATAATGGCGATGAGTTTTGTTGTATAGATTTTGAGAGATACTGCAAAGACCATGGGATTAAAAGGCATAAAACTACACCTTATACTCCACAATAGAATTCAGTTGTTGAAAGGTTGAAGAGGATGCTAATGGAAAGGGTGAGGAGTATGTTGAGCAGTGTTGGTCTGGAGCAAAAGTTATGGGTCGAGGCTGTGGCTACAACATGTTACCTGGTAAATCGTTCACCTTGCTCTGCTCTTGTTGATAAGACACCTTTGGAAGTGTGGTCTGATAAGAATCCCTCTCTGAGACATATTCATGTCTTTGGCTATGAGGCATATGCATATGTATCGAATGAGAAAAGATATAAGTTGGAGAACAAGGCTGTTAAATGTATCTTCATCAGCTATGGCATTGGTGTGAAGGGGTACAAGCTTTGGAATCCTGATACTGAGAATGTTTTGTGTAGTAGAAGTGTAATATTTAATGAGCTGAAACCTTCAACAGCTGATCAAAAATTAGAGACAGATCAAAAATAAAAGAAGAATGATGTAGTTGAAATTCCTCAAACTCCAAAAAAGAGGAACTACATGGTGTACCTGAAACTGAGGAGAGCTCTAGCAGCTCTGAGAACTCTGAAGAAGAACCACAACCTCAGCCAGTAAGAAGATCTACATGTGAAAGACATCAACCTGATAGGTATTGTTTCTCTATATTGGATTCGAACTGTGCCTACGCTTTTATTACTAGCACTGATGAGCCTAGGACTGTGAAAGAAGCAATTAGCCTGTCTGATTCAAATTCCTAGTTGGAAGCAATGAATGAAGAAATGGAATCATTGAAAAATAATGAAACTTGGGATTTGGTACCTTTTCCTAAAGGGAGAAATCTTGTTGGCTATAATGGGTATTTAAGAAGAATGCTGATCTAGATGGCAGTGTTGAAAAGTATAAAGTGAGGTTGGTTGCAAAGGGGTATTCCCAAGTACAGGGAATTGATTATGGAGAAATTTTTTCCCCTATAGCTAAGCTAACATCTATCAGATTTATCTTGTCACTTGCAGCCACGTATGACTTAGAGATCGAGCAGATGGATGTGAAGACAGTGTTTCTCCATGGAGAGCTGGAAGAAGAAATTCATATGTCCCAGCCTGAGCACTTCATTGAGAAAGGTAAAGAAAGTCTAGTCTGCAAGTTAAAGAAATCTCTGTATGGTTTGAAAAAATCGCCTAGAATGTGGTACCAGAAGTTTGACACTTTTGTGTTGTCTATGGGATTTGTGAGATCAAAATTTGATCATTGTGTGTATGATAAATCTAAAAATGATCATGTGCTTATTATTACCCTGTACATGGATGATATGTTGTTCATAGGAAATAGTAAGACTATGATTTTTGATCTTAAGTCTCAGTTATTTGCAAAGTTCAAAATGAAAGATCTGGGTGCAGCAAGGTATATTCTGGGTATGGAAATAACTAGGGACAAAACTAATAGAAAGCTTTGGGTTAGCCAGAGTAAGTATGTTAACATTGTTCTTGAGATATTCAGTATGAATGATTGCAAGAAGCTAGTTGTTCCAATTTTAAAGGGAGTGAAGCTATATGTTGAAGATTGTCCAAAATCTACTACTGAGATGGAGGAAATGACCAGGGTGCCCTATGCAAGTGTTGTTGGCAGTTTAATGTATGTAATGGTATGTACAAGGCCAAATATTGCCCAAGTAGTGGGACTAATTAGCCGATTTATGGAAAATCCATGATGGACACATTGGGATGTTGTGAAAAGAGTGTTTAGATATTTAAAGGGAACTTCAGAATATGCTATGTGTTACCATGGAAATTTGGTTTGATCGTAGAGGACTCTTAGAATTCATGGATATGTAGATTATGATTGGGTAGGGGACATTGGCAACAAAAGGTCCACCAGTGGATATACTTTCATGTTAAATGGTGGTGCAATCAATTGGATGAGAAAGTGATAGGATGTAGTCGCTTTGTCCACCGCAGAGGCAAAATACATGACAGCAACACATGCCTGCAAAGAAGTTGTTTGGCTGAGTCACTTGTGTTTTGATATTGGTTTTGATGTAGGGAAGATTACTATTTTCTATGACAGTCAGAGTGCCATTTGTCTGGTGAAAAATCCAACTTTCCATGCCAGGACGAAGCATATCGATGTGCAGTATCACTTCATGAGGGATATGGTGGAGGATGGAACGGTTTCTTTATAGAAGGTGGATACTTTGAAGAATGTTGTTGATGCATTGAAAAAGCCAGTGAGCATGTACAAGTTCATATGGTGTGCAAGTTCGATGGGCCTTGGGGCCTATGACCGTTAGTAAATTCAAAGTCTAGAGGAAGCCAGTAAGTCTTCGTCAAGTTGGAGCTTGTTGGAAATAGGTGCCTCAACTTCTGGCTTGGAACCTCTATTTAGGACTTGGCGGATTTCCTTCATTTCTAGCCTTTACCGCTCTACCATTGGGAGCATCTCTTGGAGGCGTGGTTGCATGGTTTACCACCTTATCGCGAGCCTCTTTCATTCAATCCACGGTTGAGTGGTGTTACCACCATACCGTGGAGTCACTCTCCTTCCCTGGTAGTGATGCGGTGGATTAGACGTTCAATTGGATCTCTTACCTCCCTACCGCGAGGGTTGCTCAGAGAAGGCGTGATGATGCGGTAGACTGTGACAGTCAACAAGAATGTTTACCGCCATACCGTGATGACATTTTGGCCATGGCGCGGTGGCATGGTAAGCCATGGTAGTTGTTGGAGAAGCTTACCTCCTTATCGTGGAGGTCTCATGGTCAAGGCATGGCAACACGGTGGACTTAACGGTCGGAACAGGTAGGTTATCTCCCTACTGTGGATGGTTGCACAAGGCTCGACGGTGGCACGATGAAGGTGGTGAACTGGTGGTTGAGTGCCTACCACCATACTGCGGTGGTCTCATCGCTCGATCATGGTGCATATACTGCTATACCGCGAAGGCCTTGATGGAGTTGGGCAGTAGCGCGGTACACCACACTACCACGAGGATCAATTGACTAGCATGTGATGGCGCAGTAAGAGAAGCTCGATGCTTGGATGGCAGGTATGACTCACGGTCAAAGTGATGGACAAGTAGCATTATGCCACATGGTGTGATAAGACTCATTGATTCTACATCGCTATTGTAAATCAACAATTCATTGGCCAATTGTTTTAAGTGATGAATACATTAATTGCTTGACTCAATTTGGCGGGTGATAGGATCCGATTATAGGAAGCAGAATTAAATGCATGATGGCCCGATGCATTATTGCATGGCGACTTGGACAAGAAGTGATTAGATTTGTCTGTCAATGAGAAGGTGTATAATTAAGACACCCGATGGGTTGGTTAAAAAGGATGAGAGTTTGAACATATAAAATAATGGGTGAATAGAGTCTTAGGTGATGACATAAGGGAATTCATTGTATGTTGTAAGAGTATTGTAATAGTGAGTGTGTTCGAACAGAAGTCTACTATTTTGAGCTAACTATCAGAGAGTGAGGTTTGTGAGCTTTGTATGTAATCTTCTTACTGTAATACAAAGTGACTTCTCTTGTTGTGGTGTTTTTTTTCTCCCAAAAGGGTTTTCCCACATATATCTGGTGTTATCTCTGTGTATGTTTTATTTTTGTCTTTCCTACTATACTATGTTTATGCATCTTAAACACAAGAAATTTTTAAATGATGGTTTTTTGTGCTTCTCCTCTGAGGTTTTAGCGTTAGGAAAGCATTTTCCGCACCTCTACTTTTCCTTTCATATAATTCCTCTTAGCGTGGTGTGGGATCGGGCTTGAGTATATTTGTATATCTTTGTTTCCAGGACAATGATCAACATCTTCTTCCCCTTTGTCTATCAATTCCTGGATGATATGTTTGAGGTGCATGCAATTTTTGGTCGTATGTCCTTTGATCATATGGAAATCACATAAATATTTCTCATTGTACCATGGTGTCTTAAAACTAGGTTCCTCATAGTTTGGGAAATCATTCATTTTCATGAGTTTATGATGTTCTAGTTTGTGCATAACTGTTTCAAGTGACTCACCTAATAGAGTGAATTGCATCGTAGGTTGATCATATTGCCTTTGTTGCCCTCCCTAATTTTTTTGTTCGTTTAAAACTTGATTGTTCTTGGAATAGGTAATTTGGTTGCTTTGTGTGTTTTTAGGACCATATCTTGTTTGTGCCGCCTATGGTTTTTTTTGAGGTGTGTTCTGTGTATTCCATACTACTCTAGCATCTACCACTCCATCATTTGTGACATTTTTGTTTTTGGCCCAAACTTTGGGTTTCTAATTTGAGCTAGAGGGACTACCTTTTGAGTTATTTGTTCTTAAGGTTCCTCTTCCTATGAGGGCTCTCTCAATATGTAACCCCTTTTTTGATTTTTTCCTCAAAGTCTACAGGACATAGCATAGTGAGTTGGTAGTTTATTTCAAGTAGTACATTCATGATGAAAATATCCACCAACTCCTTATCTAGAATGGGCCATTTGTACCGACTTGCCTTGTGTCTCCATCTCTATACGTAGGAGGTAAAGGAATCTCCTTGGTTTGTTGATAGACTTGTGATGGTGACATCTTGTTCTATGTTAAATGAGAAGTGGGTTATAAATTTGCTAGATAGCTCATCAAAAGTTTTGATTTCCTATTGTAGATGGGTGAACCACTCCATAGCGTGACTTGTAAGGCTGCATGGAAAGAGCCTCATGAGATATGCATCATTTTTTTTTACCTCCATACATGATACTGAAAATTATCATACATGCTCTATTGGATCTCCTACTCCTTTATACTTTTTATCAAACCTAGGTATCTCAAAGTTCTTAGGAAAGGGGATTGTTGTGATGGAATGATCAAATGGGAAAGGACAAATTTCCTAGAGAGTGTAGGTTTTATTATGTTTTCCTACCTTCATATATGCTATTTTTTGTGTGACAACATCTAGTTTTAGTTCCATCTCTATTTTTGGTACATGTGTTTGCAAACCCTGCATCTAATAAACTTGTTGCCCTACCAGGTTTTGGTCATATATTGGGTATTATGAAGGTACAAGACCTTGATAGCCATATGGGATGTAAGGAAGGTTAACTCCTTGTTGTGTGTAAGGAGGGTTAGCTCCTTGTTGTTGGGGTGGAATAGATTAAATCCTTCCTTGATGTTGTATTTTGGGTGACCTTGTTGATGGGATGACTAAAGAAAGGCACTCTATGGCACACCTTGTTGGGCAGGACTAAACTGAAGGTTACCCTGATGATGCATTGGAGGGATACCTTGTTGACGGGATGAATGGATAAGGGTGCTATATGGCACACCTTATTGGGTAGGACTAAACTGAAGGTTACCTTGTTGATGCGTTGGTGGGATACCTTGTTGATGGGATGACTGGATAAGGGTGCTCTGTGACACACCTTGTTGGGAAAGACTATAATGAAGTTTACCCTGATGATGCATTGGCGGGATACCTTGTTGATGGGATGACTAAAGGAGGGTGCTCTGTGGCACACCCTGCTAGGTAGGAATATAATGAAGGTTACCCCGATATGCGTTTGTGCGATACCTTGTTGATGGGATGACTAAAGGAGGATGCTCTATGGCACACCCTGTTGGTTAGGACTAAACTAAAGGTTACCCTAATGATGCATTTGTAGGACACCTTGTTGATAGTATTGTTGATTCGGAAGGGGACCCTATGGTCCACCTTGTTGGTGATACTGATTGTTCAAAGGGGGACCCTATTGATGTTACTAATTGTTTGGAGGGGGACCCTGTGTTCCACCCTATTGATGGTACTGATTATTCTAGGAAGGGTCGACACTTGAAGTGTTCTGAGGGATATATTGCTTAAGAGGTGGATTGTTATTTTGAGGTTCATACTGAGATGGCCCTCCTTGATACATTTGTGCCACTACTGCTTGTTCAACCTAAGTTGGTTTTATAAACAAGGGGTTCTCTTTGGGTTGATCACTATTTTGTGAGAACATGGGTGTCATGTTTAGCATCTCAGGAGGTTGGGTTATTTGTCTCACAAATGAGTTATCCCCTAAGGGAATAAGATTGGGGTCTTTGAGAGCCTCTTTGAAGTACATGGGTAATTTAGCACCGCTTTGTGCTAACTTGATGAAATAGGAGTTTGGGTCCTTTCTTAACAACTTGTCCATTAGTTTGAGGACCTCGGGGTTTTTAGAATGTTCAAAAAATTCCTCCTCATTTATCTCTTCCTCACTATCTACCTCCTCTATAACCACTTTGTTTGGATCTTGATTATTTTGTTCCATTACCTCCTTCTATTTGTGGTTCATTTCTTCCTCAATGAAAGTGTCTTTATACATTGGTCTCTTCTGGGGAGTTTCAAGGTCACTTGGCCTATAGCCCCATGGGCTACTCTCATCATTCATGGAGTTTGTTGGTGGGATACTAGTGGTGTTCTTCTTGCTTCCATTTTCTTCCTATGT
The DNA here is from genome assembly GCA_007115665.2 of Sequoiadendron giganteum. NCBI lineage: Eukaryota > Viridiplantae > Streptophyta > Pinopsida > Cupressales > Cupressaceae > Sequoiadendron > Sequoiadendron giganteum. Next base: position 298,740,653 of record CM021105.1, on the reverse strand, counting down.
TGTGATATCATGGTTGTCATAAACAACTTGGGTCCCCTATGGGAGAGTGGTGTACTCTCTAGTATAACTCGAGACCTAATGTTATCCTAAATGATAGGATAAGGTTTATATGAGATATTGGAACTATTGGAACAGACCAAGATTCTGACAATAGTAGAAGGAATACAAGTTCGAATTGTTCCTTGAAGCATGTTTGTAAAAGTTGTATACCAACCTCGTTCTGGTTTCGTGAAGTACCCAAAGGTGTTTCTTGAGAGCTTTTGGACTAAGATGCCTAAGTCTGAACTGATGACCTATGGACTTTACCTTAGGGATCTTGACCTTGTGTGAGATCATGAAGGGGATATTTATTTACACGTGAGTGGTGGTAATACGATTCTTTTTGCTGCTATGTCAACTTTTTCTTCCTCTTTGTCTAGGACAATTGATGCAATGAGAAACTAGTGGGGTTTTTTATTCTTCTAAAAAGTGAAGGTTCTCAAGTTGGTTATGATGTCAATTTTATGAGCACCAAAATGAGAGTTCCTAAGTTAATAAAACATGAAATTGGTTCAATTTTTAAACACTAAATCAAATGTGAGTTTGTGTTTGTTCATTTTAAAGCACCAAAATCAAGTTCCTAAGTTAATAAAAATTGATTATAGATCTAAACATCTGGGACTGATCGTCTTCCCTACAATAAATGTGTTAATCACTTGAATCCTACATCAAATCTGTCAATACCTATTTACACACTCAAAAACAAGTAAATGTTAGTGGAAAATTTCATTACAATAGTGCAAGATCTATGCACTTGTCTGTCAAAGCAACTGCTCAATTCTTAGAGAAAATGTTCAAAGAAAAAATGCAAAAGCATTGGTCTTGAAGCAGCTACTCAAATCTGTGAGCAATTGCTAACACTATCAAAAGCAAATGCGAAGGTTTTGAAGAAAAAGCATTGATCTTGAAGCAACTACACAATTCATATGTCAACTGTGTAGTTCTTGTTGCAACTGCATGATTTTCTTAACAGTTAGGTGTGCGGGTTTTTTGGGCAATGCATGAAAACTATGTCAAGTACATTTTTGAGACCTATAGCTTCAAAAAAATATCAAACAAATATTAGAGGAGGGGACAAGGGTCCCACCGGGTATACCAGAATGTGTGAGGGGGAGAACATTAGACCGAAAGCAAGATCAAACATGCTAATCAAAGAATTGTATGAGTGTGAATTTGCACCCCTAACGCAAATTCCCCTTCCACCCCTTTACACTTTAGAAAATTGAAGGCAAAGGCTTAATTCCACTAAATCCCACTGCTTGCATTCCACTTGGTGCCTTGTTTGTGTGTCAGTGGGGGAATTTCTATTGGGGATGCCTATGCAGTGCACTTACATCCCTGGCAGATTCTTACGGCTAGAGACTGCAAAGATGTTACACTTTTGATTGGAAGTCGAAGTGTAACGCCCCTCTTCAGCTGGCCGACCCGAATATGGCCATTTTTCACCTTCTCCTTCATATTCTTGACCATTCCATCCATTCCCAATTTTGGATCTCAGCAGAAGCTTTGCAAGATCAACTTGAGCACTCTCTCCATTTCCATTCATCCATTTCCAAGCTTTGTAGTAGCACCCTTCACTCCATTGCAGAAACTCAATACTCCATCACTCTGAGAGTGCGAGCACGGGACAAACACCACAATAATAGAGGCTTGATTCCCTCTCATTCTCTCCTCCACAAGCCTTGAGTGCTTTGGATGGAGGTGGTAAGCTCCTAAAAAGCTCTTGTATCGTAGTCGGTTGGGTAAGCACTTATTGTTTTGTAGTGTTTCTTGCATACATAGCTTGTATCTCCCTTCTTCATCATTATTTCTATCATTCCATACTTGGTTGTCCGTGGAGGTGGAAACACCAAGATGGGGGGTTTAACTAAGGAAGGCCCCTATACAGCCCCAACAACTTATTTTGTGCAAAAGGAGAGAGCTTGAGGCAAGATGGCGAGGAGGATATTCTATGAGAACATCTGTGTCACCCTCTCAGTAATAAACCTCTTTTATCACTTATTTATTTACTTTTCTCTCTTCCCAATCTTGTTCTTTGCTTCGTGAAACTACTAGACTCAACTATCAGTCCTTTCTCAGGATTTCAACCTCATCTTTCTGGTTCTCTATTCGTATGAACGCCAACACACTTGTGAGACATCAGTGTGCCGCATTGTCATCCCAGAATCGTGCTTCTGTGCTCAGACTAAGAGCTTCCTAAGATGCAGAGTTCGCTCTAGAAAAGTGACTCATTTTGTCTTCCTGCAACTCTTGGGATCATAGAGTGATCGAAGGACACATAGTACTCATCATTCTCATCCTTTTCATCCTAACCTTCCTTTGAACTAAGGTAAGTTAGGGTACCCTTTCCTCTCTTGGCCTCTTGTGACCTAGGGCCTTGCAATGGGTGGTTCCCCTCTCTTACATTTTTGGTGAACCCGATGTGAACCAACGTCTATCCATTTGTTGGCATCCTAAAAAATTTCTCATATACCTCTTGGTCATTGTACCTTGGTGCATTGTGAAATTTTATGAGCTTCACGACCCAGTCTATGAGCTCTACGAATATTGTTAGAAGAAGTATGAAACACCTTCAAATGGACAAGAAAAAGGTCTCCTATAGGTTCACTATCGACCTTTTCTCTGATTCTACGGTTGGTTTGTCCACATAGGATCACGTAGCACGAGGTGAATCTAGATTTCTCGACGAGACTGATCACATCCCTACTCATGTGTCATCAACCTCTTCATCTGTAGATGAGCATGAGGTCATCTGTATCCCTTTCGAGTATGTCATTAGCCTCAGTAAAGGGTTAGGTGCATTGGAAAATCACATGGAAGGCAACCCAAAGCTGGCTAGGGCTGCTAAGGTGATTAGTGAAATAAGATACAGGGTGGAAAAATACCGGATAGGTGTAGAAATCTTGGCTAGTCTCACTGGTCTGGCCGAAGCATGTGCCCCCTCAAGCCTTGGTCACATGATATAAGGTGGCCACTTCAAGGAATGCAAGAGGCAGTTGGAGATGTCGATGTCTCCTATATCCGTGTACATGGATGACATGGTCCCCTCGGTAAATATACCCTCTACTTCCGAAAGTTTGGAGACTATCAAAGTGAAAAAGAACCCTTTGGGTTTCCACTTCACCCCTTCGGTCACCTCTAGTGGCGGGGGATTTGGCAGAATGATAGGCGGAGGCTTTGGCGGTGGAAACTTTGGAAGTGGGGGTTGGGTTGGCGAAGTTGGTGCCAGTGGAAGTCATGGTGGTGACTCCGACAGAAGTCACACTAGTGGCGGTGGCATTGGTGGTGGCTCTGGTGGTGGTCACGGTGGTGGTACCAGTGGAAGTCACATTGGTGGTGGCGATTCTAGTGGTGGTCATGGCAGTGGTCATGGTGGTGGCTCTAGCAGTGGTTCTAGTGGCCCTCTAACCTCTAATGACCCTATCCTGAATACTCTTCTTCAGAATATGGGAAAGATGCAAAATCAACTAGTGAGCCTTTCCCAGGCCTCGGCCCAACCTATCTTCTAGCCTTTCTTTCAACACAACCTGTTTTTGGTTACGATCTTAAACACTTCTTTCCCGCAAGGGATAGAGATTCTGAAATTTGAGAAATATAGTGGTAAAGGGGACCTGCAAACACATGTGTCTTCCTTTAATGCCCTATGTACAAACTTCTTCCATCATGATGCACTGATGGCTAAACTATTTCCCTAATATCTCAAAGATACAACACTACATTGGTATTGTTCTTTGCCCGATAACTCCATCTTCACATTCGATCAACTTGTGAACCAATTCTTGCAACATTTCGAAGCAAACATCGGACCGAAGATGACCTTCTCAGATGTTGTTCGATGTAAACAAGGGGACAATAAAAGATCACAAATTTTATAGCACGATACCAAGTTCTCTTCTCACAAATCTCGTATCCATTACCTGACTCTAATGTACAAAAGTTCATCATAGGGAATTTACAGAGACATTGACAAGAGAAATTTGCCCTCATGAAGTACCCTTCTTTCGCACATCTATGTGCAGCTCTATGACAATACCAAAAAATGGTGGTTTAGTTCGGGGGTCCCTCCTCACACTCCCATTCTAAAGGGAGGTCTATTCTATTGATCTCTAGGAAAGGTAAAGCCGTCACAAAGGTAGTAGCCATTGTGGATAGCAACGGCCTCAAACGCGATCAGAATTTTACAAATCTATCGAAATCTTATTCTTCCATCTTGAAGAAGTTGGTGAAGGATAAGATCCTTACCTTTCCAACCCCTAAACTAGTTAGGGAACCATATCCTAACTGGTATGAGGAAAACACATATTTTCAATACCATTGAGTTAACAAACACGATACAGAACACTGCATACGCTTGTGCCATGAGATACAAGACCGCATTGAGGATGGTACTATATGTCTTGATGGGAATAAATAGAACATGAAAAAGTTAGTGGCTAAAGCCAATAGTGACTTGCAAATATACACAGACCCATTTCCGTCACACTTTTCCAACATGATTATTGATCCCTCAAATTCGGCTTCCTGCCCTAAGGTGTATGTTAACATGGTTACTGTCACTCCCTCTCCCCACCTTGCGATCCATTCATTGGATATAACATTTTTTTTGCAAGATGTTCCAGCAAATGGTAAACCTTCTCTACTATATATTCCTACTCGCCTCAATGGCAACATTGTGACAGGAGTCCTAATCAACCCTGCGAGTAGAGTGAATTCCATAATGGAGGAGACATTACTCTTGAACTCCCTACAAAGGGAGGAATATGACAAAACAAAGTCCATCATCTACACACATGATAGAATTTCTCTTAAACCCTATGGATCGATAGCGTTGTCCATCCTAGTTGGACCTAGGAGTGTAGACACAGTCTTCGATGTTATCCTCGAGTCAGACCTATTCTGAGTAAAGCTAGGCATACCTTGGCTAGCTTCCATGAATGGGATCGCCTCTGAAGTTCTCCCACGAAGGTGTCATGCACGAAACTGGATATTAGCCTGTGGTATCTTGTGGAGGATACTCATTGGATCACTTTTGGCCCACTCCAGTCGGTCCGCTCCCACAGAGAATGAACCTACTTTACAATAACTATGTGAAGTACAAAACTCGGGGGAAAGGATAGCCGAAGTTGACCCTTCTTGTAGCCAAGCTTCTAGCTACATCCTCCTCCTGAAAAGGAAAGGAGATGCTCGTTCCCTCTTGAGATGACTCATCCACTCCTCTCTCTTGGGAAGAGTACTAGATGAATAAAAGCTCGAGTTCTACCTGCTAAGTCTGATGATGCCTCCTTGGAGAAGGCCCAAAATCAGGATATCGGATCTCCCTAATGGGTCCCCAGGACCCTAGTATTATTTGTATGATAAAAAGAAAGGCTCGCTGAGAGAGTTTTCCCCTCGGCCTCTTTTGGTTCCTTCGAACATAAAATGATCTACCACTAAGGTGGTAGAACCAACTCCTCCCGCCATTTTTGAACCTGCTCCTTCTGCTCCCATTCAAGATTTTGTGCTTCCATTGGAAATATCCATGGAGGACACTCCCATGGCTGAGTAGGATCTTTCTATCCCTTTGCAAATCTCGGCTTCCAATTCAAAGAGTAGTAGAAACCACCTTGCGCATGAACACAAGCATCGAGTGAAAGGCCCTCCTATTCGAGCAAGCCTCCTTGTAGAAGAAGGAGGAGGAGAAGACTACACCTCCCTTTATGTCCTCCTCTTTCCCTTCTCCTATCTATGGATCTCTTTCGGCTCCCACAGTGAGCACACATATGCTTGGAAGGGTGCAAGTGTTCAACGCTCCTTCGGTAGAGCCGCCTTTGCTGACTTTCGTTCCAGATGTCTTGCCCTTCCCAAAGCCCGTGGACATGGTGAATACCTTGGTCATGTCCATTGTGGTTATTTCCTCTTCTCCCTCAACCCTCCTTGTTTCATCTATGGGGATCTCACCTCCTCCAATGAAAAAGAAGGTAGAGCATGGCCCCTCCAACGATGGAGGGTGTAAGAAGAGCCCACCTTCCTCGAAAGGTGGCCCTAGGTTGACCTGTTATGTCTTAGTAACGGAACCAGTCCTGACCTCCCCTGAGTTTGTCACCACTCCCGAATCACTCGGTGAGCCTAGTGGTGAACCTTAAGTGTGAACTCCTCCATCCATTGAGGTAAAACATGGCACTCCCGTCAAGTGCATGTTTAACTTGGTGGATGAAGTTTCGACCCTATCAGTGATCTTCACAAGGTTGTTGACCTTGGACCCACAAGAGATGAGAAATGGAGACCTCACTGGTCCCTTGGCCCTTGTTATGGGAGGATTGGAAGCTCCTCCCCTTAACATTACACCATTATAGGCTCATCATCCTTCCCCCTTCAATGATCTAGATTGGGAAGTTGATGACCTCTTGGTCGATCATTGCTAGGGGAGACCCTCTTCTTGATCTTTTGTGTGTGTTTTGTGATGTGTTCCCATGTGAGCATGCTATATGTACCTAGATGACCCTCATCACCCCCATTGGTGCTTGGAAATATTGTGGTGTATGTGTTGTAAACCTTCTCGTATAGGTATCTCTACTCTTCCATGTTTGTGATTGATTTTCAATGAATTGGGGACGATGCAAAGCGTTGGGAGAATTTAGGCCTCCTTCCATGTTCACCCAATTTTTTATTTTACTTTGTATTTCATGCATTCTTCCTGATTTGGTTGGGGATTGATGATGTTTCACCTCTTATTGTAGTTACCTAATATTTATAAATAAAGGCATATTTGACCCCACGAAACCAGATCCCCCTGTGCCCTCTACGTGTGATCTCTTTTCCTTTGCTTTCTCCCTATCTTTCTCTCTTCTTTACTTGAGTTTCCCCTTTCATGTGTGACAATGTTACTTCTACATTTCATGATCTTTAGAAAATTCATTCATTTCCAAATGAATCTTTTCTCAAAGATCCTTCATACACTTCTTTATTAGAATTGCATTCTCGGCTTGAAACCCTAATGGAATGTGTTTCCTTCATCATGGGTTCGTAAAGAAAGGATTTGGAAACCCTCCTATGAAGTGGGAACGGCCTTAGTCTTCCCCTTGCATGAGCACATCTCATTCCTTTTAAATTCCTTGATGAAGTGAACATATTTTGAAAGGATTCCTTGAGGATAAATCGATTTAAGAAAGAAGACGATAACCTTTTGAATAGTGTGTCCCTTGAGTGGACCCATCCTTTTCATGTTGGGTTCCCAAGGGACCCCTTCAAAAGCTTCCAAGTGAGTTCTAGGATGTCTATCTCAAGGTCAGCCCGACTAGACCAGCTTTGCATCTTATGTCTAGCTTGGGGGTAGCCCAACTAGACTTCACTTTTCAAACAACGCGTCCATTGAGAGGACCCTTCTTCATTTTGAAGGGTTCTCGAGGGAGCCCTTTTAAATTCTTACAACTTAGTGATGGTCTACGTGACTTTCTTCTCACTGGCCTACGTGGCCGCTTCCTAAAATGTTCTATCTGCGGGTAAACATGTCCACCTCTCTAACTCTGCGGAGTCTCCTTCACTCAAGCTTCCCCATGTGAGAGTTCTTGGGGGATACCTTCCTTGGAGATTTTCGGCCCTATAAGGTGTCCTTCCTATTTTCCTTCATGTGAGAGTTCTTGAAGGATACCTCCCTTGCAGGACCATGAGCATGTAAGGAACTTTCGTACTTCAGCTTTGTGGTTCTACAAAAATATGAAGCCCTATCCTGCACTGCCAAGTTTTCCAAACCGTGTTATACTTCCTCGTCAATTTAGGTATGCATCTCTTACTCTGTCACTTTCTTACTACTCTACTTTACCGAAGCACTCATTAGTTCTCATGCTCGCTAAAGTGGGGGAAAAATATATGACCGTGAATTTGCACCCCTAACGCAAATTCCCTTTCCACCCCTTTACACTTCAGAAAATCAAAGGTAGAGGCTTAATTCAACTTAAGCACTCTTCTTGTATTCCACTTGGGACATGTTTGTGTGTTAGTGGGGGTGTTTTTGTCAACAATTTCGGCGCGGTGCACAAATGTTCATGTGGCGCACTTATGTCCCTGGTAGATTCCTGCAGCTGGAGACTATAGAGACGTTACACTTTCGATTGGAAGTTGAAGTGTAACACCCGTCTTTGGCTAGCCAACCCGAATATGGTCATTTTTCACCTTATCCTTCATATTCTTAACCATTCCATCCATTCCCAAGTTTTTGGATCTCAACAGAAGCTTTGCAAGATAAAATTGAGCACTCTCTCCATTTCCATTCATCCATTTTCAAGCTTTGTAGTAGCACCCTTCACTCCATTTCAACAACTCACTACTCCATCACTCTGATAGTGCGAGCGCAGGAAAAACACCACAGCAATAGAGGCTTGAGTCCCTCTCGTTCTCTCCTCCACAAGCCTTGATCACTTTGGACAAAGGTGTTAAGCTCCTAAAAATATCTTCTATCGCATTTGGCTAGGTAAGCACTTACTATTTTGTAGTGTTTCTTGCATACATAGCTTGTATCTCCCTTCTTCATCATTATTTATATCATTCCATACTTGGTTGTCCGTGGAGGTGGAAACACCAAGATAGAGGGTCTGACTAAGGTAGGCCCCTATACAGCCCCAATAACCTCCCCCTTTATTGTGTGTAGGTGGAGAGAGCTTGAGGCAAGCTAGTGAGGAGGATATTCTATGAGATCATCTTTGTCACCCTCTCGGTAATATACCTCTTTTATCACTTCCATATTTACTTTTCTCTCTTCTTAGTCTTGTTCTTTGCTTCCCAAAACTACTAGACTCGACTATTAGTCCTTTCTCAGGATTCTGACCTTGTCTTTCTGGTTCTCTGACCGTACGGATGTCAGTGAGCTTGTGAGATGTCATCGCATCGCACTGTCATCCCAGAATCGTGCTTCTATCCTCAGACTGAGAGTTGCCTGATATGCAGAGTTGACTCTAGAAAAGTGACTCGTCTAGTCTTCCTACAACTCCTAGGATTGTAGAGTGATCGAAGGACACATAGTTCTCATCATTCTCATCCTTTTCATCCTAGCCTTCCTTTGAACTAAGCTAAGCTAGGGCAGCCTTTCCACTCTTGGCCTTTTGTGACCCAAGGCCTTGCAGTGGGTGATCCCCCTCTCTTACAAGAATCTAAACTAAGATCAAACATATTAATCTAAGATCTAAACCTACACATACGAAATGAAACTAAGCTATTTTAACATACATAAATGAATCTACGATTACATAATTGAATGTGGAAAATAATGTAGTTTTACCATCCCATAGTGGAGTGTATTCACTTGATGTTGGGTTGTTCTTATCACTGCAAAGCCTCCAAAGTTTGTGTGAAAAAGCTAGATGAGTGATTTTTTTGGTTGGTTGATCGAAGAAATGATGAAGCTCTATCAATGGTGTTATTGGTAACACTTCGTTGCATAAGGTATATTGATTCTCTGATCCTTATTTATGAGGAAAGGGGCTTGCTATATAGAAAATGATATTTAAAATGAATGATCGAGATCATGTTGAAGAATATCCAAATCAACGATCAAAGTGTGTTGAGAGGATTTAGACATGAGAAAATTCTGCAAAGGTGATTGCTCAATTTGGGTGATTGAGAAATAAATTGGCTAGTCGGGGATTAGATTGATCAGTTAGTATTTTAGATTGATTAGTCAAAATTTAGATGACTTAGTTAGGAATTTGATGGCTTAGTTATGAATTTGATTGATTAGTTAACAACTTAGATTGCTCAGTTAGCAATTTAGATTTATTAGTTAACAAAATAGATTGCTCAGTCAACAATCTAATTTGCTCAATCAAAAAGTGAGTGAGGAATATGAATTAATTGGTTTAATTAATTAATTCCTTTTTGGAGTTGAATGTGCAAATCAAAATTGACTTTTTCAAAAAAAGTTGCATTAGTTTGATTTGATTTTTGATAATTGATTTGAATAGTTTGATTTAATTATTCAAATTTTGGAGGGAAAGTGTCATAACTAAATTATTATTTAATAATGTAATCCACTTGGGGGAATAAGTTGATTTATCGACGTAATTAAATATTTTGTGTTATTTAATCAATTGGGACAATATAAAGGGAGATTAGGACTTCATTAAATAAATGTGATTTATTCAATTGGTCAAAATGGTGAAATGTGAATTAATCAAATAATATTGTTTTATTTAATCAATAGAAGAATTAGGGTTTTTAGGAGTTTATTAAATAAATGAAATTTATTTAATTTGTCTGAAATGATGAACAAGTGAATTAATTAATTAATGTTGTATTATTCAATTAATAGAGGAATTAGAGTTTTTCATGTCGCTTTGATGTGGTGTCATGTGGGACATTGTGGGATGATTCTGAGATGTTCTAAGACATTACGGGATGATTCTGAAATGTTCTGAGACATTATAGGATGATTTCAAGATGTTTTGGGGTGATTCTAAGATGTTACAAGATGAATCTGAGATTTTTTGAGACATTTCGAGATGGTTTCAAGATTTTATAGAATGTTTCGAGGTGATTCCAATTTATTTTGAGATGTTACGATATGTTTCAAGACTATTTTGAGTCATTTTGAGATATTATGGGATGTTTCATGATAATTTTCAGTCATTCTAAGATGTTACGGGATGTTCTAGGACACTTTTGAGTCATTCTGAGATGTTACAGAATGTTCTGGGATAATTTTCAGTCATTCTGATATGTTACAGGATGTTCTGAGACAATTTTGAGTCATTCTAAGATGTTACAGAATGTTTTGGAATGATGTTTAATGTTTTTTGATTTTTTTCGATGTTGTGTGATGTTGTTTGGTGTTAAGTAAATTTTACATGTCTACATGTATAAATGGTTGCAGATTAGAATAAGCGAAGCATGAAAAGACAATAAGTGTGTGATCAAAGCAGAACTATTGAGTGCTTACTTATATATAGTGCTACTTATACCGAGCTTCATCTGGAACTAAATCCAGCACAAGAAAGGTTTAATTCATCAGTTCACTTTTGGTGGTAAGCCATCATCTTTGTATCTCTATGGCAGTGAGCTATTTGAGTTGTAGCCCTGTGGATAGTGAGTTCAGACAGTGAGTCCTTATTTCAAGTAGTGAGCCTTATTCCTAGCAATGAGACTTTTTGTAATTGGTTTTGATATTCTATGTAGCATGAGTTAATCCTCACTGTGGTTTTTCCCTCATTGGGTTTTCCATGTACTATGTTTATGTGATAACTTTCAGTTTCTACATTTATAGATAAATCATTTATGCAGTATTTGGATTTAGTTCTGGTAAATAGTCAAGGAAATTAAATTGGTGACAACTGATTCACCCCCCCTCTTAGTTTTCCAATTCAATAATTGGTATCAGAGCAAGGTCCTTTTTAATAAGTCTAAAATATTAAAGGAGATCTTCGTGGTTGAGAAAATGGTGATTGGATCTGACGTAGATGAAGAATTGAGAATAGAGACCTCATAGTCTAAGAATGAAGATCTTAAAGAAAATTTCAAGCAAGCTAGTGAATGTATTTAGAAACTAAGAAATTAGATCCAAAAATTTAAGTTGAAACATAAAGAAGTTTATCAGGAACTAAAAGAAGCTAAGGAGATAGCTGAAAATCTAAGGATGAAACTTGAAGAAAGAAAAAAGTGGAAGAGAATATGAAATTGGAAATTGAGCAAAGCAAAGAAATTATCAATCAAAAAATAGAAAAATGTGAAAAGATTGAACAAGAAGTAGTAACTCTTAAATCTTATCTGGAAAAGGAAAAAAAAATGAAGAAAAATTCAAGATAAGTTCAGGATTGCTTGATGAGTTGATTCCATATAGAAGCCTGCAAAGGATAAAGGTGGTCTAGGACTCGAAGAAGGACAAAGTTCAAAAACTAACCCAAGTTTCAACAAAATGAATAGTTAAAAGCAAGGTAGTACTTATCAAGGCAAGAATAGAAGGATCAATACCGAAAGGATACCCAGTCAACAACCTAATAATCAAAGGTACCCATCTTTTAATGGCTTTTGTTACTCATGCAATAAATTTGGATATAGAGCAGAAAAATGAAAAAGTATGATGAATCAGAATAGATTAAGTCAGAATGTTGGACTCTTTACTGGACAACTTTATGTGTGCAACAAGTTTGGACATAAATCTACCGAATGTAGAAGTCAAATAATGATGAATAGATTTTATACCGGTAGAAGAATTTATCCATTCCAAGGTTATTGTTACATGTACAATATTTTTGGACACAAGAATAACTAGTATAGGGAAAAGATGAATAAAAACACTCATAATCAAAGATTTTTTGTGTGCCGCTCTTGCAACAAACCAGGACATTTTTCAAAATTTTGTAAGAACAAATTTGGGAAGAAACTGAATCTAGAATAGAAGGAAAATTTAAATCTAGAAGAAGTGAGAAGAGAAATGGAGAATATTTGGAGAAAGAATGAAGAACCTAAGTACAAGGAAAAATTAGAGAATCTTGTATCTGCACTCGGTGCAGATGCCCCTTCTATGAACTAAATCCAACAATGGCTTCAGGGGGAGCAGTCATAGATAAACCTATCTGGCCCTCGGTATAAGAGTTTTCATGTGATGACACAAGGATATGTGATGAAAATTCTCATCTTAAAGGAAACAAAGAAAATTCTAGTAGAAAACAAGCAATACACAGGATTTGCAGAATCATTTTTTGGTTGTAGCACATTTTACAATATGGCTAACAACTTTGGCAGAAGAAAGATCTGACAGACTAAAGTACAAATGATGATGCCCCTTCTATGAACTAAATCCAACAATGGCTTCAAGGGGAGTACTCATAGATAAACCTATATATCCCCCAATATAAAAGGTGTTGTTTGATGACACAAGGATATGTGATGAAAATTCTCATCCTAAAGGAAACAAAAAAAATTTCGGTAGAAAAAAAGCAATATAGAGGATTTATAGAATCATTTTTTGGCTATAGTGCATTTTACAATATGGAAAACAACTTTGGAAAAAGAAAGATTTGATAGAATAAAGTACAAATAATGATTTCATGAGTAATAAATTATCTTTTATGATGAAACCCTAAACGGTGATAATAAGGAAGATTGAGTAGTCATTTTCATTTTTGTAGTGAACGAGCTGAGAAGTGAAAGAGTTAGTTTTTTTTTGGCAAGAAAAAGTACAAAGAACAAGGTTGAAGCAATGGAATTAAAGGAAATGATGATATTCAATCTGCATAGCAATGAATTGCAGAAATTGAGTAAGTTATAGATTGAAAATTTTGATCAGGAAAAGATTAGAAATCTAGAGACTTCTCTTTCAGGTGAACAAATATAAATGGTCAAGAATCTAGGGCACAAGGGATTAGACATTTGGAGCTAATTTCCATAATTTTTGAATGTGGACATTGTTCGAGCTATTCTAAGTAGAATTCAAGATGAACATATGATCCTCAACAAACCCTATGAAATCACAAAAGAAGCAATTACAACAATAATAGGATTATGCAATAATGGACCCGTTCTAGTCAAGAAGTCTATGGAGAACAAAGAGGTCAAAGCCCTGACTAGAGTAACAAGAGATCAAAATGCACTTATAATTCACACCATAATCAACCCAATAACAAGGTATGTGGCATATGGCATCTCATATAAGATTTATTTTAGTAATAGGGAAGGTTCTACCTCAACGATTGTCATTTATGTTGTGCATCAAATGGTTAAGGATAAGGAGGATTTTGACTTGTGTGAATTACTGAGAAATCAATTAATGGAAAATATAACAATGACAAATAATGACAACTATCCTTTCTTGTTTTGGATCTCTGGTTATATGCTTGATGATGTATATTTTGAATTCATTACCATTGAAAGAAAATTTTGTGTGGAATTTAGCTACACCTATTCGGAAGCAAGTTTACCGATATCTGAACTATCCAACTGAAAAAGAAAAGGTCTGCAAAGAATATTTTGAAATTAAAATAAATGCATGGAATTCTAGTGTGTTTTCCAATCTGGTTATGATATTTGAAGTAGGATTATCCTCCGAAAAGAAGAAAACAAGAAGAATCAGTTCATGTCCCCCCCCATAAATAAAGAAGTAGAAGACAGTAAAAGGGAGAAGAAAAGGAAATGAAAATTGTAGAAACACTTGATCTGGTATCAATAGATGATGATGAAGAAGATGCCACTAAAGAAAGGGTGTTGAAGATTCTTGAGCAACCTGATGGATTGAAGAAGATTGGAGATATGTGGACCCGACCCTCATATGAATAGTATGAAATTACAGATGCTCTAGCCATTTACATAATTCATAATGATATTGATCAAAGCGAATTGACAAGTATCTTACTGGAAGTATTGATCGAATGGATTGAAGACATATTAAAGGAATAGTCACTTGGCGAAACAACATAAAAAGATGAAATTCAACTAGCTATGAAAGAAATATATCATAATGCACATAAGAAGTTGTCTGAGAGTATAAATGAACTTAAAACTTGCATCAAGAGTGTAAACAATGTGTACAGGTATTGTCTCTAGTGGCTTACTGCTATTGGGAACTATAGAACAAAAAATGATTCTATTGAGTATGAATTGAACTCGATTCAAGGGAAAACATATAATACTCTTAATGACAAGGATGGAATACAAAAGAAAAGGATCAATTCCTTGCAATCTGATCTTGTTGTCATTATGGTAAAGAGGGAAAATATTGTGAAGACCTTTTGGAAAGTCAAATAAATAACTTAGATAAGATTGGAACAACTTTTCAATCTCTTGTTAGATGCCAAGAACAATGCATAAAATATTGCTATTCTGGATACTCTTCTAAAAATAATGTATTCTATAGCAAAGAACAATAGTATTTGTCTATGCATCAGGCTGGTAGTGGATTCCTGGAAGACATGTCTTCCAAAACTAAAAGAAAAATACAAGGAAATATTTTAAAGAAAGAAGGATTGAGGTAAAGAATCATTTTTGATAACCCTTTTGTAAAATTTTTGTAATAAAGGAGAGATGGAGAGATGAAGAATCAAAGGAAAAACTTTTTGTAAAACAATTTTAATAGGGGGAGCAGTTTGTACATTCAGAATAGTATACTTGAAAAGTTTTTTTCATTGATGTCAAAGGGGGAGAAAGGAAGCATGTGAAGCATTTACAAAGTTTTTTGTTGGCTCTTCACATCTTGTGTTTCCATCAATGACAAAGGGGGAGATTGTCAGAGATTGAAGATTGCATAAAATGGTTGTCATTAATGTCAGTAGGTTGTCATTGATGTCAACATAGTACTATATGTATGACTCATTTACCGAAAGTTATTTCTCATTGAAGATGATTGTTATATGTGGTCTGGTATGTTGGTATTTAGGTCTGATTCCTACCATGTGACAAACTATGATTTGGATATTTGAAGATCTTGGTATACTTAGCATGTGCAATAGTATATGGATGTTTGGCTGACTTAATTGATGAGTATGATACACATATATACATGCATATATGTATCTTCGAAAGATATAATAAAAAATATGGATGATAGATGTGAGGTTATGTGAGAAGGATATAGAGGTAGAAAAGGTTGCAAATCTGAATAAGTGAAGCATGTGAAGACAATAAGTGTGTGATCAGAGAAAAACTATTGAGTGATTACTGATATAGTACTACATGTATCGAGCTTCATTTGGAACTAAATCAAGCACAAGAAAGGTGTAATTCATCAATTCACTTTTGGTTATAAGCCATCATCTTTGTATCTCTATGGAAGTGAGCCATCCGAGTTGTAGCCCTATGGACAGTGAGTCCTTATTTCAAACAGTGATCCTTATTCTAGGTAGTGAGCCTTTTTGTAATCAGTTTTGATATTCTCTATAGTGTGAGTTAATCCTCACAAGGGTTTTCACTCATTGAGTTTTCCATGTAAATCTGGTGTTACTTTGTTTATGTGATAACTTTCAATTTTTGTATTTATAGATAAATAATTTATGTAGTATTTTGGATTTAGTTCCAGTAAATAGTTAAGGCAATTAAATTGGTGACAACTGATTGACCTTGCCACCCCCCCTCTTAGTGTTCCTATTCAACATATGTCTCAAAACCTTAATATAAAGAATATCATTTGTATTATTTTTTCCATCAAAACTAATTCAGCCTTTTCCACATATCTTAGCAAATGTATCATCACCAAAATTTACTAGACCTCCTTCATATTTCTCAAGTTTAACAAACTTACTTTTTTCACTGGTCATATGATTTGAGCATCCACTATCAATAATCCAATAGTTCTTCTCTTCTCTAGTATGAAAAGTAGTCACCATAACATTATGAAATTCTTCTAGAGCACTTTCCTTCACACATTTCTCAGAGTTAGAAGAATTAGTTCCATATTTAATAGCCATGAACAAGCATTCACTATCTTCATCATCCTCATAATTAGATTCATCATTAGATATATTGGCATCTTCTCTAACATAATAGATTTTCTTAATTGCTTTACCTTTGTTTTCTTTATTCTTGTCATTTAAAGCTCTATTTTGATGTATTTTGAAGCATAATGACCTATCTTACCACAACTAAAATATTTAAAAGGAAAACTACCTCTATATTTACTAGTACCATTTCTCATCTTTCTCACAAATTTTGCTTCAACATCATCAAGATCCTCCTGATTTGATTCTTTAGTCTTTCCTAATTTTCCAGCCTTAAAAGAAGTCTCAACTTTCACGATACTTGGACCAAATTCTCTCATTTCAAAAGCAGATATAGTACCATACAACTAATCTGAAGAATATTTTCTTAAATCTTGAGCCTCCTCAATAGCATAAACTTTATGGCTATAAGATTTAGGTAGAGTTCTTAGTGCCTTCTTTACTACTTCTTCTTCAAGTTTTCCACCAATACCTCTGATGGAGTGGACAACTTCGTCCACCTTCTACATGTAGCTTGTAATGTTTTCATCTTCATACATCCACAAGTTCTCAAATGTGATCTTTAGATTCTTCATCTTATCTTTCTTGACCTTATCATCTCCTTCATAAATACTTTCTAACTTTGTCTAGATATCTTTAGCAAATTTCAAATTCATAACTTTCACAAGTTCATTGTTAGCAAGACAACTTAAAAGAGCATACCTTGCTTTACCATTATTTTCATAGGTCTTGATCTCATCATTAGTACTCAAACCACCATTAGGCATAATATATCTAGTCTCAATAGACTTCAAAAATCCAAATTCAAGAGATACCAGGAGACCTTCCATCCTTTTCTTCCATAAACCATAGTCCAATCCATCAAATAAAGGAGCATCCCTCTTGTGCACCATCCTAGATCTACTTGAAGCGGTTAAGCTTTCTTCCAAGGAACCTTGCTCTAATACCAATTGTTGAATGATACTTATAACTAAGAGGGGGGGTGAATCAATTATATATTAAAACATCAAAACCCTTATAAATATTCATATCCAAATCAACTTTATTAACCCTTAATCTATTAGAATGATTTAGCATGAAAGAAAATAATAGAAACTGAAACACATCAACACCATGCATATAAGAAGACCATATTTAGATATAAAACCCAAGAAGGGAAAAACCATAGTGAGGATTAGCTTACAATATAAATTATTTGCAACACCAAATATAATAGGCTCATTGAAAGAGGTCTCACTTCCTAGAAGAAAGAAGGGCTAACTACCAGAGGGATCATTTCCCAAAAGAAAGAAGAGCTCATTGCCTATGGCTCACTACTAGATTACAAAAAAGAAGAGAGAAGAATATTGCAGTAATAAATCCATCTCAATGTAACAAAAAATTCCACCACATCATTATCAGCACATTCAAAATCCTTTTGAAGATTGTAGACACCTTTTTCTCACTACTTCTAGTGGTTGAACTCATTAAAGCTCACACTACACTTCACAACTCTAAAATTTACATTACACACTTCACACATAATCCTTCATCAACACAACACCTATTTATACCTTCTTCAACCTTGAAAAAAATTTAATGTTGTCTATGCACCTCAACCATGCAAATTCAAATTAGGTCAACACCAAAACATTCCCACACTAGAGAGGAATGAAGGTAAACCACAACACACCTTAATTTGGACCTAAATACATTCATACACACTACACCATGCTTCCACAATCACCAAAACAAATTTACAATTATTGTAAACACACAAGTTCAATCAAACCTATGTAAAAACCATTAACATTTAAGTACACACTTACTTTGATCCAAAGATGACTCATGAACAACATACATCACTTGAACACAATTTGGAATATTCTACCAACACCCTAAAATCCAACAAATTCCTTCGCAACTTTCACCTAAAGAATGTACACACCTGTAGTGTCAAAAAAAAAATTCCTTTTTCACACTTAATTTGGGAATAATTAATATTAAAATGAGCTTAATTATGCCTTGATTTAGTGTTGTAATGTGTTTTGCATATCCACATTAAGTTTAGGGCCCTTTTTAATAAAATGGAATTAATGGTGCCTTATTTAGGGTGTTGTAAAGTGTATCTTTACACTTTCACACTAATCTAGGGCTTTATTAATTAAATTGAGGTTAATTGGCCCCTTTAATTAAAATCCAAGCCTAATTAATCACAGATTCTGAGGGATAAAGCATGAAATTCATAAATAATATTACACAACACTTAATTTTACAAGGTGTGTGTCCTAGTTTAGTGACCTAGGACCCATTCGCCACCAATCGAATGGGTCCTCACTATGTCTTCGGACCCTAATTTTACATAACATTTAACATCCCCCAAAGTATTTCCTAGTTAAGTGTGCTAGGAACCATTCACCACATGGAAAATGGGTCCTCACTTAGCCCTAGGACCCCCCTTGGAATATGTTTTTGGTGTTACTTTAATGATTTCAAATCCTAGGTTTGATGTTGGCTTTTGTTATTTGAATTTTAGGAATCTATGTTAATATAAGTATAAATACAAGGTTATTTCATTATGTTTTCACCTATATCTTCATAAGAAATCAATAATACTTTCACAAGAGCACTTCAATAGTTCACAAGAGAATTTCTAAGGCATTCAACGGTAGAATTATAGAAGTTTATTGTAGCAATCAAGAGTCATATCGTCATGTCAAAGTCATAGTGCATCATGTATGTCATTGGGCTAATATGTTGATGTAGCATTGGAGATAGTATTCAAGCATTGTTTCATATCAAAGTTCATGACCAAGATCTATATCTATTGAGGCCACTTCATGCAAGATTGTTGATTTGTACTTCAAGGTTCAATTGAGGATTGGTGAGTTGTTACATATTGTTGTTCATTCATCATTCCTTTATGCATTGTTTTATTTCAAGGTTTAATTACCAAAATGGGGTTTGACCAAGGAAAACCCCTATTCTATAACAAAACAAAAAAATTCTTCTCCTTTGATGTGTGCTTGCAATTTTTAGGCTAAAGATCCATTGGAAAGAAAAAGTTGTCAAAGTTGTCAAAGTTATCAAAGTTGCAAAGTTGTCAAAGTTTCAAAGTTGTCAAAGTTTTCACCTTTCTTGCAAGATCACAAAAACTAAGATACAAATAAATTTTTTCGGGTTTTCAATAGTCTTTGACTAGCATATGGAAGTGCAGATGTTGAAGAACAAAACCCAAAAATTGATTTTCTAGAACCCTAGCCAAGACCCATTTGCCATAGGGTGAATGAATCCTTAGTGAGGCCCTAAAAAGTACTTTTTGAAAATAGGTACATAGCATTTGACCCTCTTACAATATGCCTTTTGATTGCTATATTGGTTAGGTTTAATTTATGTAATTCATTTATGCATTATTACCCTCATAATTGAGTGAAACTAGAAGAAAGATATTTTACATCCATTTGGTTAATCCATTTTGGTGAACTCGACTCTTTTGAACATTATAGTTTTTTTAATTTTGGAGTCCATTTCATCCTAGATTTATATCTTGCATTCATTTACATTGAATTAGATCTCATTTAGGGTGTTTAGATTGCATTCAAATTTGTATCTCATCTAGGGTTTTAGGATTGCATTGTTTGCATTCTTTAAATCTGAAAAAAACACAAAAAAATATCATCTTGCATATCATTTACATTGCATTTGAAAATTGAAATGAAAATTGCATATCAAACTAGGTCTTCAAGTCATCATTTTGTCACATTTTGCACTTGCATTTCACAATGCATTTACAAAAAACTGAAGCTGCAACTTACTATTACAAACTGAAGCTAAAAACCATTAGAAAATACCTAAAATATATAAAAATCAGTTTCAAAACCCTAATCTAGGACCCATTCTCCATAAGGCGAATGAGTCCCTTATCAGACCTTAATCTATATTTTTGAAAATTAAAATCTTCAGTTTTGTGCTTCTATTTGTTGTTATTAGATTTTTGCTTCAATTTGTTGAGTTTTTGTTTCATCAATTTCATTACATTTAGCTTAATTTGGTACATTTAATGCATTGTGTGATTTCAAAATTTCATTTACAAGATTTCATTTTTAGATTGTTACAGTGTAATCAACAAATTACCTTGTTTAGAATATGAAAATTGCATTTACACATTACATTATAAGCCTCTTTCCATTTTGGGTTTGTACAATAATTTTGTGAAACTTGTATGAGCTTTACAACTTGGTGTCCTATTAGCATTACTATTGTGACACATAGTTTGAGACTCATGTCATCCCGTGATAGACCATTCATCGTGGATCTTGGGTTTTCTAACTCTCTTTCTAAAATTGTTGATAATCAACCCCATATGGATTGTTGGTAAAATGTGTCTCAACCTTGCAATTATATACGATTTATTGTTGATAGGATGTATATATATTTTAATATATATTTCCTAGTTACACCGATAGGTGTATACAATGCAACACAGAGCATAATGCGAGTGTGTTAACTTTTTTAGGAAACTTCTAGAATGGTTGAAATACATTAAATAATGATATATTGTAAATCTGGACTGTTCATTATTAGGTTTGATATCTAATGGAAAATATTTTGTTGGCCTATCTTACCCTAGAATTTAACTCTATTTTATGAGGGTGTTGTATTACGAATGCGATAGAGAGAGATGGTGATGTATTCTGAGAGTTTGATAGTGGTCATGTTGTCTCTTGATCTCTGAGTGGTGATACTCCCATGAGAAGCTTTCTCTACAAGTATATTCCAATCTTTGAGATTTATTGAATAATATATTGGGTGAATTTTGGAGTGTGTGGTTTTTCTTCTAAAAGGGTTTTCCCCACATAAATCACTGTGTCGTGGTATGCATGATATTTAGGTATTTTTGTTTAAGTTTTTTTAACTATTAAAGATCTATAAAGTTTTTCATTATTCTCCTCTCAATATTAGTGTAGGAAGTTGTTATACTACCTTAGCTTCCTTACAAGTGGTATAAGAGCTTGATCACCTTTGGTTTCGGTTGTGGGTTGTTGGGTTTTTTGAACTAATCCATATTTGAGTAGGAGATTGTGTAGAAGACACTTTGTGATCTTGTTGCAAGAATGTTTAGATGGCAAGTTCATCAAGGAGAATAGAGGTGGAGAAATTTTCTAGAAATAATTTTGAGATGTGGAAGCTAAATATGGAGGATTTGTTGATAGAACGAGATCTATGGGATGTTGTTGATGAGAATGTTTCAAAGCTCGCAGATCCTACTCAATATGATGTTATGGATTGTAAAGCCAAGGGTCTAATCATATTGTTCTTGGCAGAATATTTTAATTAATGTCCATGAAGAGACCTCTGCATAGAAACTATGGAAGAAGCTTGGTGAGATGTATCAAGCCAAATCTTTAGTGAACAAGACTTTCTTGAGGAAGAAGTTGTATTCCTTGAGAATGGAAGATGGTGGATGAATCATAGACAACTTGGAAGCATTCAATATTTTGGTGGATTAATTGGCATTAGTTGGTGTCAAAATGGATGAGGAGGAGAAATGTCAGATCCTGCTTTGTTCTTTGCCTGATTCGTGGGATTCTCCTATAACGACTATTGGGAGTACTTCTGTTATTTTGAAGATTGAAGATGTGGTGGGTTCTTTACTTTTTGAAGAGATGAGGAGGAGGGTATCCATCACTGCCAAGGAGGCCCTAAATTTTCAAGGAATACCTAAGGAAAAAGGTAAGAATAATGAGAAGCGTGACAAATCCAAGTCTAGGGGGAGATCTAAATCTCTTAGAAAGTCCAAAGTTATTTGCTAGAATTGTGATAAGCCTGGACATGTTTATAAGCAATGCAAAGAAAAGAAGAAGAAAAAGAAGAAACTTGATTATGATTTTGAGTCTGAGAAGGAAGATGGTGACACATTCATTGTAGCTTTGGCAACTCATGCAGGTAATGATGCATGGTTAATTGACTTGGGTGCATCTTTTCATATGACCTTTAATAGATATTGGTATTGTGAATATGAAGAATTTGATGAAGGTAAGGTGTACTTGGGTAATGATTCTCATTTAGATATTGTTGGTTGTGGTAAAGTTAAAATCATGTTTTTTGATGGTAGAATAAAAAGGATTAATGGTGTGTTGCATATCCCTGGATTAGCACGATTTTTTTTTATCTATGAGCAAACTAATAGATGCAAGTGTGTAGGTAGTATTTTCTGATGCAGGATGTAAGATGGTTAGAGGTGCTATGGTGATTGGTAGAGGTGTTAGATATGGCACATTATATAAGCTCGATGCATGCACTGTTGAGTGAAATAGTACTTCTATAAAAAGAAAGTATGTGGAAGAAGTGAGGGTTTCACCAATAGATGATCATGGCTTTTAGGTACCCAAGGGTGCTATTTCTTTTGAGACAAGGTTACTTGTAGAGAAAACTATGTTATGGCACCAAAAAATTGGCTACATTGGAGAAAAGGTTCTAAGAACCTTGAAAAATAAAAACCTTGTTGAAGGTCTGTCTGATTGTGATCTAGAATTTGATTTTTGTGAGCATTCCATTTATGGAAAATAAATCTGTATTCAATTTTACTCGATTTCTCATAAAACTTATGGTGTATTGGATCTTATTCATTCTGATGTGTTTGGTCTTATAGATGTTCCTTCGATTGGTAAATCCACATATTATGTTTCATTTATCAATGATTATAGTAGAAGGACATGGGTATTTTTCCTAAAGAGTAAATCTAAAGTTTTCAGTCGATTTAAATAATTTAAAGCAACGGTTGAGTTCTAGACTGCAAATAAAATAAAAAGTTTAAGGACTGATAATGGCAATGATTTTGTCTCTAATTATTTTGATAGATTCTATAAAGATTGTGGTATTCATAGATAGAAGACACCTCTGTATTCTCCACAACATAATGGAGTTGCAGAAAGAATGAATAGGACACTAATGGAGAAGGCTAGGAGTATGTTGAGTGGTGTTAGCCTAGAACAAAGGTTTTGGGTTGAAGTTATTGCCACTCTTTGTTACCTAATTAATAGGTCTCCTACATTAGCTCTTATTGATAAGATGCCTATAGAGGCATGGTCAAGTCACAAGCCTTCATTAAGACCTCTTAGAGTTTTTTTGTTGCGAGGCATATGCACATGTGCCAAAGGATAAGTGAACAAAGTTGGAGAACAAGGATGTGAAATGTATCTTCATCAGATATAGTTATGGTGTGAAAGGATACAAGCTTTGGGATCCTGTTGCACATAAGGTAATACATAGTAGAAGTGTTATTTTTAGAGAAACTAAGACTTCTTTTATTACATTGTAGCTAGAACAAAGTAAACAAGAAGATATGATTCAGTTTCCTCCTACACTTGAGAAAGTTGAATCAAGGCCCAAGGATAGACAAGAAGTTGAGGAGAGATCATCTAGCTCTAGATCTTCAGAAGATGAGGAAGAACCTCCAACTCAACTTGTCTGTAGGTCTACAAGACATAGACAATCACCTGAAAGGTATTCACCTGATGATTGGAGATGTATTTTTACTTTGAATACTAACATGGATGAACCCAAATCTATAAAAGAGGTACTAGGTATGAATGATGCAAAATCTTGGAAGATTGCTATGGATGAAGAAATGGCATCTTTGAAAAATAATGATACATGATATCATGTACCATTGCACGAAGGATGAAAACTTGTTGGTTGTAAATGGATGTTCAAGAAAAATATTGGTTCAGATGGAGGTATTGAGAAGTACAAAGCAAGGTTGGTTGTGAAAGGTTACTCTCAAGTTGAGGGTGTTGATTATAGTGAGATATTTTCTCTTGTTGCAAAAATGACATCCATTAGATTTTTTCTATCTATTTCTTTTTGAGGAGAGGATTGTTGATATTGAGGAAGAAATTGTTGGTAAACCCTAATTTTTGGAAGCTTCTAAAAGCTTGTTATAAGCGGCTGGGATGGAGAGTTGTTGTATGGCATTATTTGCAATATTGTAATAGGTTTGGATGGAGCCTGATCAGTCTCCAAGTGGGAGATTGTTGATATGTGGTGACTGATCATGTTATATTGTACATTATTTAGTACTATACACTCTTCATGTATCTTCATCAGATATAGTAATAGGTTTGGCACTGGATAATAAAATCATTGGATGGTTGCGGTTTTGTGGATGTAGCCCAGATTGGGTGAACCACGTTAAATTCTTTGTGTTGTCTTCAATGTGTGATTTATCACTCTATTTTATTGTTCAAAACTGCATTTAACTTGTTATATTTCCTAACCCTAACAAGTGGTATCAAAGAGGGTTGTTTCCAATTACCGTCTGTAGGAAAGTCTCACGGTTGAGTGGGAGTCTCACGGTTAAGTGGGAGCAATGGTAGACGAGGGTAAGTTGAAGGTTGATAAGTTCAATGGGAAGAACTATCAGTTATGGAAGATGCAGATGGAGGACTACCTCTATCAGAAGGATTTATAGCAGCCATTGGAAGGGACAGCCAAGAGACCCACAACAATGTCGGATGAGGATTGGAATATTTTGGACAGAAAGGCACTTGTCAGTATTTGTTTATGCCTAGCACAATTGGTGGCGTTCAATATTACAATAGCGAGGACAACTCAAGAGTTGATGGAAACCCTAGCAAAGTTATATGAAAAGCCTTCCGCTTCGAATAAGGTATTTCTTCGGAAGCATTTATTTAATATGAAAATGATAGAAGGTGGGTTAGTTACTAATCATTTAAATGAGTTTAATAGGTTACCAGTCAATTAACTTCTGTAAAAGTAAACTTTGATGAAGAAGTTAAGGCTCTTTTGATTCTGTGTTCTTTGCCTGAAAGCAAGAATAGCTTGGTAATGGTTGTTAGCAATTATGTTTCTAGTTCGAATACATTGAACTTTGATGATGTTGTTGGTGTTACTTTGAGCGAGAAAATTCATAGGAAAAGCTCAAGTGGAACATCCACATTAGGCAGTGTTTTGAATGCAGAAAGTAGGGGAAGAACAAAGGAGAGACGAAACAATTTTGGAAGTCATGGGAAGTCATGAGGAAAATCAAGGGACAAAAGGTCTCAATCTAGAGACAAGAGGGATTGCTGGTACTGTGGTAAGCCAGGTCATTTAAAAAAAGATTGTTGGTCTCAAAAAAATAAAGAAGGAGACAAAAAGGAAGGAAATACATAGGCAAATGTGGTAAGTAATAAATCTGATGAGGATGCTTTGATTCTTTCCCTTGACAATATTGATGATTCTTAGATGTTAGATTCAGGGGCTTCATTTCATGCTACACCCCATAGAAATTATTTTCTTGATTATGTCCAAGGGGATTTTGGGCTGGTTTATTTGAGAGATAATGAACCCTGTCAGATTGTTGGAAAGGGAAGAATCAAAATTAAGTTGCAGAATGGGAATCATTGGATACTACATGAGGTAAGGCACGTTCCAAAGTTAAAAACAAATTTAATTTCTGCAGGGCAACTAGATGATCAAGGTTGTGTTGTTACATTTAGTGATAAAAATTGGAAGGTTACAAAAGGTGTGAAAGTAGGCACCTTATATCTTTGTACAAGTCATACTGTTCCTACTACTTTAGCTATTGCAGATAAAAATCAATGTTCAGGAACAGTTGCTGCAGTTCAGTAGGCAGGAAATCAAATAGTTGATGTGGATTTTGAATCATCACTATGGCATAATAGACTTGGGCATATGAGTGAAAAAGGTATGAAATTACTTCATTCAAAGAATTTTTTACCAGGTCTAAAATGTGTTAATATGGATTTATGTGAAAGTTGTGTTTATAGAAAACAAAAGAGAGTTAGTTTTCTCAAGGATGGGAAACAAAAGAAAGATGAGAAATTGGAGCTTGTGCATACGGATGTATGGGGACCAGCTCAGGTATCTTCTCTCGATGGCTCTTAATATTATGTTACATTCATTGATGATGCAACTAGGAAGGTATGGATTTATTTCCTTAGGTAGAAATCTGATGTATTTACTTTTAAAACATGGAGAAGCTTGGTTGAGAATGAGACAAGTAAAAAGATGAAATGTCTCAGATCTGATAATGGTGGTGAGTATTGCAGCAAAGAGTTTGAAGATTCTTTTTCCTCTAATGGTATTCGTAGGCAGAAAATGGTTCCAAGGACTCCACAGGAAAATGGAGTGGCTGAGCGCATGAATAGAACAATAATGGAGCGTGCACGAACTATGAGATTGCATGTTCGGCTACCTTTAAACATGTGGGAAGAGGCTGTAAACACTGCTATTTATTTAATTAATAGAGGTCCTTCTAATCCTTTGGGTTGTGGTATTCCAGAGGAAGCATGGATAGGTAAGAAGGTGAGTTATTCTTTTGAAAACCTTCAGTTGTGAAGCATTTGCACATATAGATTCTAAAAATAGAAACAAGCTTGATGCAAAATCAAAGAAATGTATATTTGTTGGATATGGAATTGATGAATTTGGTTATAGGCTTTGGGATTTTGAAAATAAGAAAATTGTGAGAAGCAAGGATGTCATATTCAATGAGAAAGTGTTGTACAAAGATCTATTGCAGCAGCATGAGAAGACAAGAAAGGATTATGTAGTGCTGGATGATATTACAAACGATAATGTTCCAGTGGTTCCTCATGCTCCACAACAACAACAACAATAAATACCACAAACTTTAGTGAATGTTAGGCGATCTTCAAGGATAAGTAGACCTCCAAAAATATTTTCTCCCTCTTTGTATTCTATTTTATTAACTAATGCTAGTGAACCAGAATGTTATCATGAAGCTATGCAGGTGGATATCAAGGTTTAGTGGCAGCATGGAATGGAAGAAGAAATGGAATCCTTGTTGGAAAATCAGACTTGAGAATTATGCAAGTTTCCTGCAGGAAAAATGGCTTTACCAAACAAATGGGTTTATGGGGTGAAAGAGGAGGATGGAGGTAAGCAAAGATTTAAAGCCAGATTAGTTGTAAAGGGATTTGCACAGAAATAGGGTATTGATTTTGATGAAATATTTTCTCCAGTTGTTAAAATGAATTCTATTCATACTGTTTTAAGTATTGTGGTTGTTGAAGATTTGCATTTAGAACAACTTGATGTTAAAACTACCTTTCTCCATGGTGATTTGGAAGAGGAAATATATATGGAACAACCACAAGGTTTTGAGGTCAAAGGTAAGGAGAAACTAGTGTGCAGATTGAAGAAAAGTTTATATGGTTTGAAGCAAGCACCTCGGCAATGGTATCTTAAATTTGATAGTTTTATGGTTGAGCAAGGCTACAATAGGTGTAATTCAGACCATTGTGTTTATTTTAAGATGTTAGGTGAAGATAGCTACATTATTTTATGTTTATATGTTGATGATATGCTTGTAGCGGGGTCTAACATGGATCACATAAAGGAGTTAAAACAACAGTTAGCAAATTCATTTTCTATGAAAGATTTGGGGGCAGCAAAACAAATCCTTGGTATGAAGATTACAAGAGATAGGAAAAATAGAAAATTGTTTTTATCTTAGGCTGATTATGTTGAAAAGGTGTTGCAGAGATTTCATATGGAGAATGCAAAAGCTGTCAGCACACCTTTGCCCAGTCATGTAAAATTGACTAAGGATATGTGTCCAAAGACACAAGAGGAGGAAGAAAAAATGTCCATGGTACATTATGCTTCAGCTGTAGGCAGTTTAATGTATGCCATGGTATGCACGAGACCGAATATTGCACATATTGTAGGAGTTGTTAGCAGGTATATGAGTTATCCTGGAGTTGAGCACTGGAATGCGATAAAATGGATTCTCCGGTACTTGAGAGGTACATCCAATATATGTTTATGTTTTGGGGGCTCTAATACAGATTTAAAAGGCTATGTTGACTTAGATTTGGTAGGGGATATAGATACCAGGCAGAGTACCATAGCTTATGTATTTACAATTGGTGGGATAACAGTGAGTTGGATTTCTCGGTTGCAAAAGGTGGTTGCTTTATCCACCACAAAGGCAAAATATGTGGCTGCAACTGAGGCATCAAAGGAGATGATATGGATACAATTCTTCATGGAAGAGTTGGAAAAAACACAAGCTGAAAATCACTTGTTTATAGACAACCAGAGTGCTATACATCTTGCCAAGAACTCTGCCTTGCACTCTAAAACCAAACACATACAATTGAGATATCATTTCATTCAGTCAGTATTGGAGGATGGACAGGTAAAGTTGGAAAAGATACATACAAATGACAATCCAACGGATATGTTTACCAAGGTAGTGACAAGGGAGAAGCTGAGGTCCTCTTTAACTTCGGTTGGCCTTCAAGGTTGAATTCAAGTATAACAGAGTAGTAGGGTTCAAGGTGCTTATTTCCAGTGGGAGTTGTAAGTGCAGCGGTGTCATCCAGGATCAATCTCCAAGTGGGAGATTGTGTTGGTATGGAGCCTGATCAGTCTCCAAGTGGGAGATTGTTGGTATGTGGTGACTAATCATGCTATACTGTACATTATTTAGTACTGTACAATCTTCATGTATCCTTGCCGACTTTGTAAACTCTAATTTTTGGAAGCTTCTAAAAGCTTGTTATAAGCAGTTGGGATGGAGAGTTGTTGTATGGCATTATTCGTAATATTGTAATAGGTTTGGCACTAGATAATAAAATTATTGGATGGCTGCGGTTTTGTGGATGTAGCCCAGATTGGGTGAACCACGTTAAATTCTTTGTGTTGTCTTCAATGTGTGATTTATCACTCTATTGTATTGTTCAAATTTGCATTTAACTTGTTATATTTCTGCCTTCTAACCCTAACATAAATTAGTAAGATGTCTGATGATTTGAAGGTGGTGGTTAACATTAGCAATAATTCCTTGAAACCAACTACTAAGGGCCTCTCTGTTTTAAATGAGAAATCCATAAAATGGATTGGACAGTCTTTGGATCTGGGTGATCAAGAGAAGGTCATTGAGGATGTTAACTGCACGAATCTGGTGGAGAAGTTTGAGGATTTTGGTCCTACTGTGGAGAAGAATTTGGATGTTGGCCCGTGTTTGAGAATGAGGAGCAAGACCAAGAAACTGGTTGCTATTTCGTATGAGGAGCTCAAGGATGTGGTTGAGATGCACAAGGGGGTTATTGAGGAAAATATGGCCTCAGCTAATGTTCTTAAAAAAATGTTGTAGCTTTGTTGTTGCTTTTGCTTGGTCAACCTTGTTGCTGATGTTTTGTTGTTGGGTTGCTGACAAGTTTCTTGGTTATTTCTTTTGTCAGAATTTTAGTTTTTTTAGGCTATGGGCTTTATTGGTTTAGTCTTTCTTGCAGATTTTTTCCATTGTAAAGGGTTTCAGGGCCCCTTCAAAACCTACTTTTCGTTATCAGAAACATCAATTTGAATCAACCATTTATTCATTACATTTCCAATGATTCATACAAATAAAATACATTCACATATATTTGCATTGAAGTTACAAACACACACACACATATGCAAGTATTTTATCTAGCTAGGTAAAAGTAACTAGGTAAATATACTACAGGGTGTAACACTCTATGTCCAATTGTTGACTCCCCTCTTTCTCTACCATTTGACTAGGGTTTATTGGCAATTAAGTGAAATTTTTCTCCATTTTTTGTCACTTTGGAGTGAAGTAATCACTTTGTTAATGCCCCATTAATGCAAGTCACTCCACTTCAAAGTTGGCAACTCTTTTGTTGCTTTTCTTAATTAAACATGTAATCAATGGTTACAATTATCTTTATATTTTATATATAGATATGCATTATTATCACCTATATATATACACATATGATATTTCTACAAGATTAGAATATATATGGGTAAGTGTAGAAAGATGTGACAAAAAAATACCACTTATTTTTTTCCCGAAATGACCATTTGGTGAGCACCAAATGGCTTGGATAATCAAGCCTAAGGCTTGGTAATACGAAGCCAAGTTTGGCGAATTCCAAATTTGGCACTCACCAAATGTGAATGATGACTTTTTAAAATGAATTTTCTTGAACTCTTTCTTTTTTCTTTATCTTTGCCTTTGTCTTTCTCTATCAGTGAAATGATATACATGAAATAGACAGAGAGAGAGGGGAGGGAGGGAGAGGTAAAAAGGTATATGTGAGATGGAGAGGTAGGTAGAGAGAGGGAGAGGGGGGATATAGGTAGAGAGAGTGGTAGGGAGTTATAGAGGGAGAGGTAGGTAGAGATATGGAGAGGGGAGATAGAGAGAAGTAGAGAGGGAAGGGAGAGAGAGAAGTAGAGGGTGAGGAGAGATAGAGAGAGAGGGAAGGGAGAGAGAGAGAAGTAGAGGGTGAGGAGAGATATAGAGAGAGAGGGGGGAAGGGAGAGAGAGAGAGATGTGATAGAGATAAGTAGAAAGGGAAGGAGGGAGGTGGAGATATTGAGAGAGTGAAGGAGGGAGGGATAGGTGGGTAAAGAGAAGTAGCAAGGGAAGGAGAGAT
Source organism: Sequoiadendron giganteum (assembly GCA_007115665.2). Classification (NCBI taxonomy): domain Eukaryota; kingdom Viridiplantae; phylum Streptophyta; class Pinopsida; order Cupressales; family Cupressaceae; genus Sequoiadendron; species Sequoiadendron giganteum. The sequence goes on along the minus strand of CM021105.1, from coordinate 298,709,800 downwards.
GGAGGGAGGGGTAGGGATGGAGAGATAGTTGAGAGAGAGGTAGGTAGAGAGAGGGAGGGGGAGATAGAGAGTAGAGAGGGAAGGAGAGAGGGAGGGAGAGAGAGGTGAGATAGAGAGAGGAGGGAGGGAGGGATAGGTAGGGAGAGAGAGGTGAGATAAAGAGAAAGATATTAGATAGAGAGATAAAGACAGATAGAGACATAGAGAGATAGAGAGAGAGAGAGAGAGATGATACGATTTGCTTATTACTAAAATTTGACCTCTTGATTACTGAAATTTGACATTTTGATTACTAAAATTTGACTTAAGTCTAAAAAATTATGAGATCTTCCAAAAACTAGAATTCACATTATAACTTCAAGAGATCTGAAACCACTCTTAAACATCTTGAAAATATATACATGATATATAACTTAAAGTATATAGTTTCACTAGCAAAAAAAGAGAAAGAGAAAAACAAAGAAAAAAAGAAAGAGTTCAATAAAATACATTCTAAAAAGTTATCATTCACATTTGGTGCTTTCCAAATGGCTTGCATTGGGAAATACCAACCCTTTGGGTTAGATTTGCCTTGGGAATCCAACCTAAAGGGTTTGTCGGTCATTTCATGCAAATAAGTGATTTTTTCAAAGGGTAACAAAATTTCACACATTTTTGGCCATGCTCTCCATCAAGTTTGCACATGTTTCAATGCAAATTTATAAAAATACCACAATGATGTTAAGCTCTCTCTTAGCTATCCAACCATATAATTTTTTTACATTTTGATTATGTTAATGTTTTCATCTTTAACTTCTTTGGTTAATGTCTTCATTTTTTGTCAAAAACTAACATGTGCTAGTTTGGGTATAGTTTTTTAATCATTCATGTAATTTTGAAACAAATTACATTTTTAGAAAATATACTCCATTCTACGCATATTGAAAAAAAGATTTTGATTAGTTTTCAAAAAATTTAGGGGGAGAACACTCAATTTTTTTCTTTTCAAGATGTGTCCAGTTCAAAAAATAGTAAAATAATATATTCATTAAAAATTAGCTAAAAAAACCAACATAAACTACATGGTATTAGCAAATTTCTCACCAAAATAATTTTTGAAATTCTAAAAATAAGTTAACATTTTAGGGGGAGCACAACAAACACTATGCTATTTTTTTTGATAAAAATAGGACCACTTTGTGTGCTCCCCTTTCTTCCAACCCTTAATCTTCATTATTTAAAAAAAAAATAGTAGTTAGAAAGTAGATTTAGAGCACTACAACTCTTGTTCTTGTTGCATCTTCAAATTTTGAGCGTAACTATCTTCGATTTTTTCGTTGAACATTAGACTTTGCTAATTTTAGAAAAAAAGTGGCATCTTAAGATCCCTTTTTGTGTCAAAACTTTGTGCACTTTCCCATATATATAATTTTATATTGCACAAGAATATATTTGATTATAAATATAATCATGCAAGGAGTTTATCCAAATTTATTTACTTCCTTTTGAATTCAAAACATAATGGTAGTCCTAAATAACCAAATTAGTAAACAAGTAATACAGACGAAAATATTCTTACCACAATACAATGCAATGCACAAGCTATTTAATTTTGCACATCAAGCAAGTATCAAATTTTCACAAACAATAAAGAAATTTAATAGTGTGCTAGTGTGTGTGTTCTCAGGACTATGGTAAGCATGGATTTCTTCTATATTTTCTACACTCTCTCTAATGATGCTCTCCCTCTATATCTTGGAGGGGGGAAACTATCTCCTACATTCACCTCATTAAACCAATTAGGTAGTTAGTTTGACAAAATATATTTGAATATATCACTAGAACATAATGTAAAACATTCATTATCATCTCAATGTAACTTAATTTCACATGAACACCAGTTAAAGACAATATCAAACTGATAAAAGAATTAATCATCATCATAACATAATTACATTCATAAAACAAGCTTTGACATCATAATCTAGAGGGCTTCACAAATTGAATGTGACAAAATATCATAAAATATCTTACATATATTACATGCCAAATATGCTCTTATATATTCTTACACACATGTCATACAATGAAATACACATGGAACAATGTCCAAGTCATAAATGGGACACCCTTTTCCATCATGCCACATAAAATATTATAATGTAATAATAATTAAATAATCTAATCATTAGGACTTGCATGGTGTAGGTACACCTAATTCCAACTCACATTGTTGGGTCCACTTGAGAGGAACAAATCTAGATTGTTAAATTGTGAGTGTAAATGGTTCGAGGTATTTAATTTGAAAAGGGACTTAGATGTTATTGGAATGCCCACTTTTGTGAAAAGACTTGAATCTAAGAGATGTTTTTTTGTAATGAACTAACTTTAAGGAAAAATAGGGGAGACAACCACTTTTGATGAAAAATTATTCTAAAGCTTTAAAGGACCAAAAACACTAAAAAACTATCTTTGTATGGTCATGGGATGTATTGACAATGCACTATGATTAATTCTTTACATGGTTTCATGTGGACCAACTTGGTCACATCCCTCCAATTCTATTAAGAATCAACTTTTACATGGCCTGATGTTTGAATTTTTCATGGGAGATGAATTGGTCATGCCCTTGTGATTATATAACATATTATGATTGTATTTCAACTAGTTGCTACATTTACACTTTATTGATTTCACACTTAGTAAGATGCAATGCTTAAGATAATGTATTTTTGTCACTAGTGTAGTTTTGCATATATTACTAATAACTTGTGTGTGTAGACATAGATTATGTTGCTCCACATATACATGAGGAATCACAAGGCATCCTTCATATCTCATATCTTGGATTAATCTATTATTTTATTTACTTCGTATCTTACTTTGTCATGAATGACACATGTAGATCATAGGCACACCAAGGTGTGAGAAAAATATAAGGGATAGAAGTACATTCCCTACCCTTTTACTCCATTTCACATGCATTTTTGGCACTTCAATATGTAAAGTGTCATAGTGCTCAATTTGTTTGGTTTGACACATATATTAACCCTAGTCTTGATCCTTAGCTTTATCCATGGCATAAACATGATTGGTCAAAATCCCTTATACTCTCTACTCTCCTAGACTAAGCAATGCATGTGGTCTTGTCTCTTGGACTAGATTGTGTTGCAACCTTGTTCTCCCATTTCAAATTTCATATTTCTAGCTTTCGAGAATGACCTTTTTGGAATTTTACAATTACATTCTCAGTTTGTGTGTCAAAATACTTCAAGTTGAGCATCTAGAATATTGTATTTACAAATAGTCATAAGTAATTTATACTCATCTACATATCGTAAAGCAATATTAGTTAGTTGTGATATAATTTATCATAAATCATTTGCATCATAGCATCAACATTACATCAAGGCATATATTCACATCATCATCATATGCATATCATTGTTTTCTTGGTGTGTCTTTGATCTTTATACATTAGCAAAGGTGTTTGATTCGTAATGAAGGAAGTAGTAAATTTATCCTCTCCACATTAAAAAACCCTTGTGGTTTTCATCCAAACCCTCATTTCATGTATTGTTACTAAAGACCAAATCAAAACATAAGCATTCACATTAATAGAAAAACAAATCATGTAAAAACTTAATATCCTTTAATCAAATTTAATGCAAACCCAATCCAATAATAATCTAGATTCATAATGCATATTCCATACAACACCAATAGTTCATATCCAATCCCAAATTTCTTATTCTAATTTTCAATTTGAATACACAACATAATCTTCATCACTAACAACACGTAATAACAGAGAACTATATACTTTTTTTTTTTATGAATAGACACTAATCTATATTAATTATAAAGATTAAAATACATATTCACAAGAAAAAGGTGGGTGGTATAAAGACACACCTCGAGAGTCACATGGGCAGCGTCCAGAAAACCAAAAAAAGTCACATGGGCCTAGCCTAGAAGTCTGAGATTACAAACATAGAAAAAAACCATTAAGCGGCCAAAGCAGTACCAACAGAAAGGTCTCTACTATCCAAGCTTTTCCCCCATACATCAACGGAGTCTGAAATGACGTCAAAAAGAAAACTAGATACTTTTAACCCTTTCAATTTATCAATATTTCAATCTTATATTTATTGTTTATTATTTATTATCCAACTTAGACATCTTTCTCAATCGGATCATATGTCCTACCTTTCTTACAATTTTCATTTAAAGCCAACTCGCACCTCTTTCCCTTGAAAACTTGTGAGCCGATCTTGTGATTTGAAATAGATTTAAATTGAGCCTAAATTATTCGAAGCTTCATTTGTAAACGAAATCCTAGTAGCGTATTAAGGTTTTATTGTTTTGGGTGTGGTGGGGATTGTGGAATTGGAACGATTGTATGAACACAGCATATCAGAGCAAAATAGGTTTTTTCTGATCGGGTATGTCCAATATCTCTCTTTTTTCTGGGATGTTTTGATGAAAGGATTGCTAAGTATTAGTTTTTGATAGAAGGGTTACACTGCGTGTTGTGGGTATGGCTAAAATCTTTCAAATTACTGCATGGAATTGAGGATCACAGAAAACTTTACTTATTTTTTAAAATGTTACTTCTCACAACGAAATGTCTGAGAGAAAACAAGGCTGCTAGTTTTTACTGTAAGAGAATGTGCCCTTAACTCAGGTTTTCTATTTTGGCGAAATATTTTTATTTCTTTCGCATATAAATTGGTTTGATAAGTTACTGGCATTTAACTGAGAAGCAAAAGTACTACTTATTAAGTATCAATGGTTCTTGGGGAATTTACCCTAGAAAATAAGATGGCGGTTGCATTAACATTTGGGTGTAATTAATTTTACTTCAATCGGATGGAATAAATATTTTGAGCTGGATTTTGAGAATGTGGTTGGAAATTTAAATTGCCATTCATTTTGCAGGAATTCAAGATATTTGATCCAAATGGTACATGGGGGACTGTATAGTAAGAGTTACCCCATACCCAATGTTCAAACCAGCATTGTGATACATTTGGGCAAAATCTTATTGCATTTGGAAGGCTTTGTGGAGTAGCATTTCTAGAAGTGTCTGTATGGCTGGTAATAGTTACAGCAGAATATGATGGATGACAGTGTTATGAGTGGGGCTATGTTAGTCACTTCATCAGCAGTGGGGATGTTGGAGCTAGAAAGGCTTTTGCACCAGCAGCAGCATCAGCGACATCAGCAGATTTCTCGTCAGAGTCACCAACAACAGCTTGTTCATCATCACCATTTGCAAGAAATGGGGGCTCTTTCAGTAGGCCATCATGAAGGCACGAGCCTTGATAGTGATCAATCTATGGGGGTATTGGAATACAAATGGAGTCCGAAGAATTCTCTGATGTATATTAAGGGGAAACCCACCACAAGCGAAGAAGATGAACCCAGCTTTATAGAAGATGGCACCAACAGCCATCTTAGTTGGGGGAAGAGCAAGAAAAATTCCCCGTGGCAGCGTATGAAATGGACTGATGCCATAGCTAGGCTTTTAATTACTGCTGTTTTGTACGTGGGTGAAGATTGTGGCCCAGATTGCATTGATGGGAACAAGAGGAAGTCTGGTATTTTGCAGAAGAAAGGCAAGTGGAAAACTGTTTCCAGAGTAATGATGGACAAGGGTGTCTCTGTTTCTCCTCAGCAATGTGAAGACAAGTTCAATGATCTCAATAAGAGGTACAAGAGGCTAAATGATATACTTGGAAAGGGTATAACGTGCAAAGTTGTGGAAAATCCGTCTATGTTAGACAACATGCCTCATCTTTCAGCAAAGACAAAGGATGATGTGAGGAAACTTCTAAGTTCAAAGCAGCTACTTTACAGAGAGATGTGTGCTTACCACAATGGTGGCCGAATGCATGCCTCACTTGAACTTCATTCACAGGTGTGTATGCAGTCTTCAGTTACAGGAAAAAATAGAGAAAGCCATGAGTCATGTGGATTAATGACGGAAGGCAATGGGCTTGGTGAAGAAGATGATGAAGAAAATGAAGATAATAATGACGAGGATGGTGCGGAAGATATCGATTATAAGGGAGAAGATGCAGAAGTCGAGGGAATAGAGGTCTCTGGAAAGAAGAATAGGATAAGCAAAGGCTTCGAAGAGGTCAATTATTGGACACGGTCCACCTCTACCGATCGTGCAAAGGTCAGTGCATCACACAATCCAAATTTGGAGATGATGGGCATGTTGCAAGATACTAACAAGATGCCATGGGAAGAAAGGGAATGGGTTAGATGTCGCACATCGCAACTACAAGAACAGAAATTGAGTTTGCAAGCTGAGGCTTTCGAATTGGAGAAGCGGCGATTTAAGTGGCAGAAATTCTGTAGCAAGGAGGACAGGGAATTGGAGAGGTTGAAGCTGGAAAATGAAAGAATGAAACTGGAGAATGAGCGTATGGGCTTACAGGTGAGACGGAAGGAGTTAGAAATCGAGTTTAAAAAATTGGAGGCTTCAATGACCTCAGTTGCTCCTCTGTTGGAAAGATTTCATAGAAGAGATCAGGATGAACTTGCCAGAGAGCAATGTTTTCAATGAATTTCTTATGGGTTTGGTTGGAAGTGGTGAAATTGTGGCTCTTTTGTTTGTTCACATTTTTGATTTAGGGTGCAAGCACTTCGTCAGTTTCTGATGTCCACGAGACAGATTGAACCAGAGGATTTTATACATGTTCATTGTACTTATAGTCTGTAGTTGTATGAACCTGATGTGTGCAAGATTTGCTAGGAATCTGAGATTGCCGAGGGGACAATTAAGGTCAAGGCTCGATGAATTGACACAGATAAGCACTTAGAAATTAGGGCAATCTTCCTCATTTCTATTGGAATTTGTGGTTCTGATCATCTGAACAAAAGTTTGCCGGGATATTGCAAAGAGGAAGTTAATTGAGAAATGTAGGTAACCTGTTCGAATTTAACATAGGAAGACGGTAAAACTGTAGGTGAAGCTGTGAATCTGAGTAGCAATTTATTTTTATTCAGAGGTTGCATGTCTGGAGCTGTCTGCAGATCTTGGAATTTACTGACAAATTTTGGTATAAATAATTATAACTTCCAGTTGGCAGCATAAGTTTATCTATTGGGAAATGGATGAACCTCTTGCTTCCACCTTTAACTCTAATCTGGAACATGATATAGCACGTACATGATTATCTTCCTTTATATATATTTGGATATCCACTCTTGGGCATACTGTACTTGTTTATGAAAAAGGAATAGTAAAGGCAAATGGATGATCGATTCCTTAAAAAAGTGATCCGTATAAGGCAAGGTATGGAAGTGGACTTTTCCAGGCAATGTAACAAAATACCCTTTCCTTCCTAAAAAATTATATACTTTCTGCTCATTTCAAATGTTGACTATATAAAACAATCAAGAATAATATAGTTCCATTAAGAATTTAAGAGATGGTGGCAAGGAGTGAGCGTGACATGGGAGCGAGAACAGAAAAGAGCAAACGCAGTGCACTGTGGGCATTGGACAAGGAAGTGATAGGAATGAGAAAGCAGAGGATGGTGTTAATATTCGCAATGCCTGAAAATCCTTTGGCAAGCACCCAACTTTGAAGAATGATTTAAAAAGGGTCGTTGATCTTCTTGGGCAGTGACAATGTTGTCCATGGATTGACGGGCGTTTGCAGGTTAAGTCTAATACTCCCAACTTTTGTAAGGGTTTCCTTAACTCTATGCCTAATGGGAGAATAGACAAAGTTGTTCAACAACTGTTGCAAGAAGGGGCTCTAGTTGGTCAGAGCTTTTTTTGGATTGCAGGAACACTTCTCATCTTTATCATAGTTGTAGTGAATTTAAAAATAGCAGATGTTCGCTGAAAAAGGGATTAGTTTTGTTTTGGTAGCAAAGCCTGATACCCAGCTCTCTTAGAAGGAGAAGATAGTTGCATTGTTGGATTGGGTGAGGTGAATTGTGGGTGTTTGCCGGTTTATAGTGCAGCTAAGGTGCAACTTAAAAGCCCCCAGTTTTCTTTGGGGTCACTTTTGTCACTCTAACCGAAGAACCTGCTGATTTGCTTCGTTTGGATGATTGTATTGATCAGATTTCCAGGGAGATGTATTCTAGATCTTTGGCATGTAGATTTCAAGGTAGCAGACCAAAAGAAGTAGATATCATCTGTTGGATGTGAACTTGGATTGATCTAGAGAGCTCCTCCCTATTTCCTATTGAAAGATATGGAGTGTTGATAATGTAAACAAGAAGAGTTATGCTAGATAGATTCAAATCCAAAATAGTGCAGTTTAAGCAACACACGCACATGGTAACACTAGATTTACCTTGAGGAACCCTTTTGGAAAATAAAACAACCACTTAATATATTATCAGCAAAGGTGATTACGATACATTGAAAATTTCACTTGTGTTAAATGTGTCTTCATTCCCTATATCTGATCTAACTTCGGCAGTATGCACCTGTTCAGAAAAGCATGTAAAACTAACCCATGCACTTGATTATATGTACAAGCCTTCCAAAACCATGAGCCCAAACACTGGTCAAGGCCTCTAATTAGACACATGTGCCTTACCACATGAATGCATCCTCCATGAATGGAATTAAACTCCATGAGATTCCTTGACCTCTACAATCAAAGAGTCCACTTAGTCAAACCAAGTACTCCAATTAAGAGCAATTAATTGCTTTTGCACACAACTATTATTAGCCGATCAAAGATGCTTCACAAAGTCTCTATATAACTCCTAATATGGATGCTCAACATAACTCCTAGGTGTCATAAGAAACACTCCAAGTGGATCAACTCAAAGAGAATCTCAAGATTCCTCTCCAATGTGTTGTCTCATTCCATGAGGGAACACAATTACACTAATACTAAAATAATATTTGTGCAAAACATACAACACTTTGTTTAACATCCCCAACTTGTATACATTGCATATGGGGTAAACAAACAAGTATAAAATTAATAGCTAGAGGCAAAATGTTCATAGCCATCTTGCACCAACTTACTTCTCAGTGTCATTGACTTTGTCAGAAATTATAAGTGTCAACCTTCTTATCAACACCTTGTTGTCCTCCATGTCATAAAGAAAATGATCTAAAACGTTTGAATGTGCTTTGGCCAAGCATCAAATGTAGGATTCTTGGCCATGTTGAGCGCACTATGGGTTGTACAATCTATTCTTGGTCTTCAATATATATAATATTTAAAGCCACATTATTTCCTTACAAGCATGGGTAATTGCTATGCACTCTATTTTTGTAGTTGAAACAGCAAAAAATAGTTTTTTTTTTTTTTTGCCTAGCTAATTGCTCCAACAAACAAGGAAAACATGTAGCCATTAGTGGATCTTTTGCTATCATTGTCTCCAACCCAATTTGCATCAACAAAACTTTGCATATTCGCCATCTTCTTTATCTCATATATCTCATGGTAGTAACATAATAGTCTAAAGTGTCATGTAAATATTTGAAGACACTTTTGACAATAGTTCAATATTCATTGTTGATACTAGGTGCATACTTGCTTAGGACCCTCATTGCATGTGCAATTTCTAGTTTAGCATAGACCATAGCATACATCATGCTCCCAACTACACTCGCATAAGGAACATGGCCCATGTCTTCAACATCCTCATGTGTCTTAGAACATTGTTCTATTGATAACTTAGTACCACCATGAATATACACATTAGTGTGCAGTCATGTCTTGAACATTTGCAACCTAGGATAAATATACTTTTTCTAACTTAACCAAAGTTTCTTGTTTGTATGATCTCTTCTAATTTTCATTCTAGGATAAAACCTTGTAGCACCTAGATCTTAAATATCAAGTTGTAATGAAAGTTGGGATTTAATATCCTTAATTATATCCTTATTGTTTCCAATAAACATGTAATTAACATGTAAAACAATGACAATAAACTAACCACCAATTTGCTTGAAATAAACACAATGATCAAACTTATTTCTAAAAAATCTTAGTTTCAAAACATATGCATCAAACTTATGAAACCACATTTTTAGTGATAGCTTCATGATGTTAAAATAGGGTAAACTACAACAAATGTAAGCTTTTAAAAAGAAATGCAAATTGAAAATTTGTTAATGCAACATTGGTTTAACCATTAAGATCGTATGTGGAAGTATATAAAATCAAACCATACAAATATTATATAAAACATCAAATGTGTTTGCTAGATATTTTGTATGCCAAAAATTACAATTTTTTATAAGTTTGATGCCCCCTTTAGTGTTTTGGCCTAGCCTAGACCATAATTAATATCCAATGGGAGTATTCCTTCAATAAGCCCCTTTGGTCAAATTCATGTTGTGTGATGCCTCCCTACATCCTTGTCATGTGCCTAAATGTTTCAAAGTGCTGAAATTTCTAAATGTCTAGATATTTTTTGTTCATTTTTTATTATTTTGTAGGTTTGTACACTATTTGCAAACATTTGCACCTTTAATCAAAAGATTGTTGTTTCTTGCATCCTCATTTCCATTCTCCACTTTGTAGGTTTGTGGACCCTACCCATATATTAAAACTTCCTTCTTGATCCCACAAAATTTGTTTTCCTACGTTATTCTTTGAAGACCCAACTCCCTTTGTGGACTTATGAAGCTCTTAGGGACTTTTGCACTTTTAGTCAAAAGTTTGTTGTTACCCCCATTTCCTACATACTCAATGCCCTTCTCCACTTTGTGGTATCATAGACTACGTGTGTACTTAAATGCTTAATGGTGTTAACATGGGTTTGGCTGACATTGGGTGTTTACACTAATTGTGGATGCGCTTCGGTGTTTGTTGAAGCATGGTGTGGTATGTCAGTGTAGATTCGGGTCCTAGTTAAGGTGTGATGTGGTATGCTTTCGTTCCTTTCCTCCACAAGAATGTTTTGGTGCTGACCTATTTTGAATTTACACATTTGAAGTACATAGCTGACGTTGGAGATTGTTTGCAAGGTTGAAGATGGTATATATGCATGTTAAATTGATGACAGAGTGTGTGTGATGTGTATGGTGTGAAGTGTTATGATGTGAAGTGTGAAAGTGTGAAATGTAGTGTGAGCTTTAATGCTTAAGACTGCTAGAAGTAGTGAGCAGAAGGTGTCTACATTATTTAGTGAGGTTTCAGATGGTCTGGTAAGGTAGTGGTGGATCTTTTCTATTGCTCTGAGATGGATTTCTCATTGTAACAGTCTTCTATTTTCTTCTTCCTAATATGGCAGTGAGCCTTTGGTAGTGAGCCCATCTTTCTTTTGGGCACTGTGCCCTCTGATAGTGAGCCTATTGTATTTGGTGTTGCAATTACTTTATATCATGAGTTAATCCTCACCATTGTTTTCCCTTCTTGGGGTTTCCACATAAATCTGGTGTTCCACTGTGTATGGTGTTGATGTGTTTTTGTTTCCATTATTTACTTTTATGTTAAATCAGTTTAACAGATTAAGGACTAATTAGGATCTAAATAATAATGAAGGTTTTTATGTTTTAATGTACAATTGATTCTCCCCCCCTCTTAGTTGTTCTTTTCATTCAACAATTGGTATCAAAGAAAGGTTCCTTAGAAGAAAGCTTAACCACTTGAGGTAGATCTGGATGGCGCACAAGGAGGCTCCTTTGTTTGATGGATCAGATTATGCATTCTAGAAGACTAGGATGGAAGGTTTCCTTATCTCCCTAGGGTTTGGAGTCTTGAAGTTTATTGAAATTGGATATACCATGCCTACAAATGGTTCGTCAACTGATTATGATTGTCTATGGTTGCATCCTCTTGTGTTATGACATTTGTACAAATCCGATAGATATTAGGAGGGTAACTAACATACTTTTTAAATGTTTTATTTTGTTTTCCTAGATTATGCCCAAGAGTAGAGAAAATAGAATCATACAAGCCATGTGATACTCTATGAAAACCAAATGTTTGAAAAGGAAACATGCCTCTATTTGTATAAAAAAGAGAACTAATCTATCCAAAATATGCAATGCTTCAGAAAATGAACACAATTATCTTACAAATGTTTTGATTTCAATACTAAAATGGGAAAAAATCATGAATTTGCAACGAATCAAGAAAAATGACACCTTTTCTTGCACATACAATAACATTTTTTTAGAAATTCAAAATAAACTTTTGCAAGTCAGAACAAATTGATGATACAAAGACAAAACAGTGTGTAGAAGCTATCTGAGACACCTGTACAAGGACAAGATCACCCAAGGGTGAATGGGTCCTTGTATAGGGTTTTAAAAAGTGAAAATTTGAAGTTTTATGTTGTTTGATGTTTCTTTCTCCAGTTGCAAATAGGTTAACCCATGGGTGTTTCCATGTTTTTCTCAATTTAGGACAATGTAATGCAAGATGCAATTGTGAAACAAAGGTAAATTTTTTGGCAAGTTTTCAATACAAATTTTAGATCTAAAATGTAGTAATTAACTTATTCTAAGATGCCACAACTTGAAAATGCAATTTTGAAATCAAATAATGCAAAGTTTTTCAATTTGAGACAATGTGGTCTACATGCAAAAATGCAACAAAAAAGGACACTTTTGAGTGCAGTTTTTCAGATCTACTATGCAATACTTAACCATTTTGAAAATGCAAAATTTTGAACATAATGATTTGATGCAAATTTGAAACAAAACTATGCAATTTTTCACTTGATTTTTGAGCTAAAATGAAAGATGCAATGAACAATTTCAAATTTTAACCACTTAATGAATGCAAATCTAATCTAAATATGACTGAAACAAACCCTAATGCAAATTATGATGCAATTTGGAATGCAATATTTGTGAATTTTTATGACTTTGTAAAATGCAAAGATGAAACCCTAACTAAGAAATGCAAGCTAATGCAATGCAAAACCTATATGTAGGGTGAATTATGACAAATTTTAGAAAGGTGTGTAATGTTTACATGTCGGGTTTATCAAAATGAAATTTAGGAAAAGGGATCCTAATGTACCAAGTGTCTAGAGCTATAGGATCTAGGTGTTTTTGAATGAATAAGACAACTAAGAGGGGGGTGAATTAGTTGTAGCAAATTAAAACATCAAAACTCTCAATAGTAATTAGATCCACAAACATTCATTAAGCCCATATTCTATTAAAGTGATTAATCATGAAATGCGGATAACATAAACTAAAATAACAACACCATACATAAGAGAACACTGGATTTACATGGAAAACCCAATGAGGGAAAAACCACAGTGAGGATTAGCAAACAATACAAGTAATTGCAAAACCAGTACAAGGGCTCACTACTAGAATAGGACACACTGTTCAAAAAGACTCACAGCCAGGGCTCACTACAATAGAAAGAAACAAAGAAGATAGAAGAGAAATGTTACATAGAAAAACTTCTCAATGCAACAGGTAATCCACCACAAATGCTCCAACACTTTCACAACCTTGTTTGAAAGATTGCAGACACCTTCAACTCACTACATTCAAAATTCCAACACTTTGAAGTTCGCATTGCTATGCTCAAAATCACACTCTAAGAAGTTGTGAATTATTGTTGTTTTCTGAGAAATTGTTTGTGGGTAGAAAAATAGAGTCATCTTTAAGTAATCATTTTAAATCATAGGTTTCATTCAAGTTCATCTTTCTACCCTTTTTCTCAAGAAATCATTTAGAATAGATTTATCATTCAGAGAACCAACTCACTTTGGAGATTCCTTCTTTGTTCAAATCACCCACATTTGAAGAAGGTTTCCATGTGTCAACAGATAGTTAGATTTCTGCAAATCTAACAAAGGGTGCATATCTGATTGATAACAGTTTTTGGCACGCCCAATGGGACTCTGAAAATCAATTTCAGAGAAGATTTAATCTTTTAAAGTTGTTTGGTGTATGCAACAAGTTTTCAGCCTTTTGGTAGCCTTTTTCAATATACTTAGCGACTCCGGTTCTGATTTTGCATGCAAACTTAGTGCAACCTGCACATGAGAAGGATATAAACAAGATCAAGTTCAATACCTTTTGAGTACCTATAGTTGTCCCCACCACGAAGGAGAGACAGAACAACAAAAAGACTATTTGACACACCAGGGAGGTCGACATCAACACCTCTAGTTATGAATTCTATAGTCTTATCACCAGGAAGTCGTATTCTTGTGTCACAAGCACCACCAATGGCGAGACAGTACGCTTTTGCACCTTTTAACGGGGGCAACCCATTGAACATTGCACACTATGATGATATTCCAACAGTAGCTTTTAGAAATCTGCCTTTCTTTATTGGAGAAGAACAAACTACTGCCATTGAACACATTCATGATGTGGCCACTTTGTGTTCAGTTCACAACATTACCCAAGAAAATGTAGCACTGAGACTCTTGGCTGCATCACTCAAAGGAAAAGCATTGCAATGGTTCAGAGTCCTCGCATCAAATTTAATGACAACATGGGATGCACTAGGCGATGGCCTGTACCAGTATTTTGCTGATAAATCAGATCATGCATCTTTGTTGGAATAGTTGAGCACAATCAAAAGAGCTCCGCATGAGCACTTGGTTGATTTCAACTATCAATTTCAAAGAACTTGGGATATAATCCCTGCAATGGTAAAACCTTTACCAACTCATGCTTTTCTATTTTTCTTAAAGGCCTTAAATAGCAAAATTTCAGTTATGACCCAATGTATGGGTGGGCACACACTCCCTAACGCTTTTGATATCGCCATTAGAGCTGAGAAAAATCTTATTCAAGTTGGGGAAATTTCCCTTAGGCCCCCCATGCCTTTGTTTTGAGATATTCAAATGCCTACACCTATATCTTTACCACCCTTAGCTACTATTCCTTCTGTACCAACAATAGGTTATCGGATCACAACCCAAGAAATTGTTGCTCCAGTCCAAAACCAAGAGTTTCAAGAAATAAAAAGCATATTGACGACCTTTGGGAATGATCTCGTGAGCATTAAAAAACAAGTTGGCCAAGAACATAAGCCATATCAAGCCTCATACCAACAAAACCAGCCTAATAGGCCAGCTTTTCAGAATGATTACCAAGGCCAAAGAATTTTTTTTAATCCTAGGTCGTTTCAGCCCTACAACCCAAATGCTACCAGTTCGTCAAAGGAACACATGCCATAGAACAACCTTGCCCAATATTGTGACTGATGCTATCCATGCAATCAACTCCATAACCAGTCAACATGTGCTAATGACATGAGAAATTAGGCCTTGATGGTCCGAAATAGCTATGTAGGTTCAAAAAGTGTTCCAAGTCAAAATCTGGAACAACAAGAAAGCTTCGAGGTTGATTTTCCAAATTGGCAGAGTTCTGAGTTTTATGGCGTGAACAGTCAAGATCAACAGGATTCTCCTGTTTCGGCCAACACTAGATCAAAAAAGAAGGCAATGGATTTGGGGTAGCAAGCTGGAAACTCATAGCAGCAGGCTATGAAGGACAAACAACCTGTTTCAGCATCAAATACTAATGCTGCGGCGCAACCTAAGGTGCAAATTCTGCAAGGGGGCCAAGAAATACTTGGCAAGGAACAATCAAAAACACAATTGTAGCCTTTGTAGAAAGGAAGTGATGCTGCTATCACTTAAAACCAGCAAAAGGTAACTCCTGTTTCTTTTAACGTGGTTGAACATCTTAAGAAAGATATTATCAATATGTCAGTTATGGACTCATTGCATATTTCGGGTCAAAAGAGTTTGCTGCAGGATGCATTAACAAAGCTTTCTATTTCTGATAATAATCAAAGGAATGCCAGAGTTGTGCTTACAAACAACTCAGAGGTCAAGAGTGAGTAGAAAACTAAGGAGGTAAAGCCTCCTTCGTTTTATTTAAGTCTGATTATTGGAGATAAAATAGTGCATAACTGTATGGTCGATTATGGTGCAAGTAGATTCGTCATGCCTAAGAGCTTAGCTGATACGTTAGGTCTTGCTTATGAACCTAACTCTCAAAAAGGTTTAGTTCAGTTAGATGGATCTACTATTAAAACTACTATTATAATAAAAAAATTAGCTCTTACTTTGCATGCATCCCCTAGTTTTGCAATCCATCAGGATATACATGTTATTGATCTGCTACCCCACTTTTCCATTTTCCTTTCAAGGGATTTTATAGCCAAGTTGGGTGATTTTTTATCGTCTGATTGGTCTAATCTATTTTTAGAACAAGGTATGGTACGAAGTGACCATAAAATCTGAACCTTTAGCCAAAGACCATATTTAACCATACGTCCCGAGCCCTATAAATGCTCACCTCTATGTCACTCCTGTATTGGAGGAGAAAACCATGACCTTAGACCACAACACCCATATAGAAAATATGAATCTAAATGAATGGGCAGCCGAAGGTCATGAGCTTGATCCTTTCCAACACATAGATGAGATAGGATTAGGGTTTTATATGATTCATGAACCTGATGTTGATATGCCTAATATGTTTAAAAATGAAGGACAACCTGTAGAGAAGGAAAATGAACTTTGGAAGCTTTATTTTGATGGCTCAAGGAGCAGTGTAGGTGCTAGTGGTGGAGCCATGCTGATCTCACCAGAAGGAAGCAAATATTATTCAGCTTTCAGGTTTGCGTTCAGCTGTACAAATAATACAGCTGAATATGAAGCACTGGTGCATGGCCTAGAATGGGTCTGAAAGAGAGGTATTAAATGCTTACGTGTTTATGGTGATTCATAATTGATAGTGAATCAAGTTAGAAATCTGAATGTTGCTAAAAATGATTCACTTAAAAAGTACAAGCATCGTGTATGGGATTTGATTGAAGATTTTGATGCTTTTAATATATGTTCAGTTCCTAGAAATGAAAATAAGCATGCAGATAGGCTCGCTGCCATAGGAGCCCAATTTGATATTCTGAATGAGATTCACAAAGTAGAGGCATGTCAATATGTTAAGATTATAGTCAGACCTTCTATACCTGACAATAATGTGAGTTGGCAGGTTTTTTACAACGGTGAACAAATTGTAAGCTTCTTAATTGTTGAAGCTGAGTTCGTTGATGGTAATAAAAAAAAGTGGCAACAACAGTATGATAATCAGATTGTGCAATTAAAGATGAACAAGCTGCCAAAGGGGTTGGTGACTTTGGAATCTATTTTCAACTCAGATGACTAGGTATGAAAAGATAAATGCAACATGATTTCCAAGGAAGAGCACTATGAGGCAATTGAGATTTTCAAAGGTAAGTTGCTCAAGTTGGGAAAGGTATGTAATAAGGAGGAGCAACAAGCTTTTATTCTGTTATGTCAAGATTTTAGTGATGTCTTTGCTTGGGAATACAAAGATATGAAAGGCTTTCATCCAAAACTAGCCCAACATACTATTGAACTAGATCCTGATGCTAAACCTGTAAGGCAGAAACAAAGACCTCTTAATCCCAAACTAGAACAACTTATGAAGGCTAAGTTAAACAAGTTAGTTGAGAGTGGTATTATTTTTCCTATCAAGCATACTTCCTGGGTGTCTAACTTAGTTCCACTTAGGAAGAAAAGTGGGGAAATCAGATTGTGTGTTGATTTTCGAGATTTAAATAAAGCATCACTGAAGGATCACTATTCACTCCCTTCATGGAGTAGATTTTACAAGTTATTTATGGTTCTGACAGATTTTCTTTGCTGGATGGGCATTCAGGTTACAACCAGATTCTGGTAAAGCAAGAAGATCAGTTCAAAACAATGTTCACAACTAAATGGGGCACCATGGCCTATAAAAAGATGTCTTTCAGCTTATCCAACGCTGGAGCAACGTTTCAACAAGCAATGGACATGGCCTTTCACGACCCCATGAACAAGTTTGTTTTGGTATATTAGATGATATTATTTTTTTTTCCAGAAATGCTAATGAACATTTTGAGCATTTAAAACATATTTTCCAAAGGTG
Source organism: Sequoiadendron giganteum (assembly GCA_007115665.2). Taxonomy (NCBI): domain Eukaryota; kingdom Viridiplantae; phylum Streptophyta; class Pinopsida; order Cupressales; family Cupressaceae; genus Sequoiadendron; species Sequoiadendron giganteum. The sequence continues at coordinate 298,691,938 of CM021105.1, read as the reverse complement.
CAAAGACTTTGGAGTATCTCTCAATCTGAAAAAGTATATTTTTCTATGCATGAAGGTAAACTCCTTGGACACATTGTTTCGAAACAAGGTATTTCTATAAATTCTAAAAGAGTTTCTACTATTCTTGAATTACCATTACCAGCTCACAAGAAAGGATTACAAAGATTTCTTGGAAGAATAAATTTTGTAAGGAGATTCATACCTAACATTGTAGCTTTACTGCAACCCCTCACTGCTATGCTTAAGAAAAATGTGCCTTTCAATTGGACCAAGGAATCTAAGAGGAGCTTTGAGTAGATAAAAAAAGCCCTTGCAGCTTCTCCTACTCTCATTAATCCAAATTATGACAAATATTTCATTATTTATGCCTTTGGAGGGGTCAAAACTATTTCAGCTATGTTGTGCCAGCAAAATGATGAAGGCTTGGAATAACTTGTGGCATTTTTCAGCCAGGTATTACATGATTATGAGGTGAAGTATTCTTTCATTGAAAAACATGTTTTTGCTATTTTGAGAAGCCTCAAAAAATTCAGGCATATGTTGTCAAATAACAAAATTCATTTACTGGTTGCTCATTCAACTGTTAAGGACTTCTTGCTTAACCGATAAATTAATGATAAGCGTACTGGTTTGATAACCAAGGTAATGGAGTTTGATATTGATATTAAAATAACCAAGCTTGTCAGAGGCAAGGGTTTGTGTGAACGGATTGCAGAAAATATAGTGGACAACAGCTTAAAGGAAGCTGAAAACATTGATGAAGTGCTAAATAATGATGATGCAGTTATTGTTTCAGTTCTTGCTACTACTTGGGTGCAACAAATGATGCATTATTTACAAACTGGTGAGTGCCCCAAAGGCTTAGATAGAGAAAAAAGGAGGTATTACAAATTACAGTCCATTCCTTTTGCAATTATTGATGGCATTCTTTATAGAAGAGACTTTTAGGGTGTTTTATTAAGATGCATTAAGCCTTATCAAGTTGACAAGGTTTTGGAAGAATTTCATGATGGGCCTTTAGAAGGCCATTTTGTTGCAAGAACAACATTTTTAAAAATTATGCGGGCTGGTTATTATTGGCTAGATCTGTTTAAGGATGCTATTGCTTGGGTCCGAAAATGTGAAAAGTGTGCTTTGTTTTTTGGAACACAGAGGCTTGCAGTGCTGCCCTTGCATCCTATTCAGGTGGAGCAACCATTTACCAAGTGGGGCTTGGACTTCATTGGACCTATCAACCTACCTTCAAGTGTGGGTCATAAGTGGATCCTTACTGCAACATATTACTTTACTAAGTGGACCAGAGCTATTGCTTTGAAAGAAGCAAATGAAACTTTTGTGCTTAATTTTTATCAAGACTTAGTGCCAAGATTTAGTACTCCAGATTCAATAATTTTTGACAATTGGTTTGGATTTCACCATTTTAAGGATTTCTGATTTGTTAGTTAGAAATAATATTTATCTGAATACATCTTCTAACTATTATCCGCAGGGGAATGGGCAGGAAAAATCTACAAATAAGAATCTGATCTGGATAATCAAGAAGATAGTTGAGGACAATCAATGGACATGGCATGAAAAGCTTAAGTTAGCTCTTTGGTTTGACAGGGTGACTCCTAAAAGGGCCACTGGTTGTTCTCCTTATGTAATTTCTTATGGAAAAGAATCTAAGTTACCTGTTTCTATTGAATTACCTACTTTGAGTTTTGTTAAGGAACTAGAATTGTTGAATGAACAGCCTCTTAAAGTGAGATTTGCACAGCTGATAGAGCTCGAAGAAACCAGAAAGGAAGCATTAAGACAACTTGAGATACATCAAGCTCAGATGAAGATCTCTTTTGATAAAAGGGCAAGACCACGAGAATTCATCACTGTTGATCTGGTCTTTAAGTGGAATGAATTTAAGAATAAACCTAGACGACATTCCAAATTTGATGCAATTTGGGACGAGCCTTATGTGATCATGGAGTGCAAGGAGCACAGTGATTTCCAACTTTCTAAGTTGACTGGAGAGGTGTTGTCTATCCCAGTTAATGGGATCCACCTCAAGCATTGCCTTTGAGATAAGTTCTATTTTTGTAAAAAAGTAGTGTAGTGCTGCAAATAAGTGCTTTACGCACATTTTATTTTTAGTTTTCCTGCTTTTCCTAAGAGCTATTGTGCATGTTTTAGTTGGCCATTAGGGCCTGTTAGTTTTCTTTCAGCATTGTTTTGTTTTTCTTTGCTAATGTTTGGAGTATTGTTGTTCAATTTTTTGAGTTTCATGAAGGGGCAGATTTGACTCCACACCCAATGGAGTGTTATAGGCAACTAATCTAATGCTTAGCTGGCAAGCATCTAGCAGAAATCGCCAAAATGTTACCAATTTTCACTACAGCTCCATTGGTGGAGCTGATTAATTTTTTTTATATCTTAGAGTGGAAATTCAATTAGTTGCTACATGGTTTTAAGTTACCAATTGCATCTGTTCTTATCAAGTATAAGTTATGCATTGTTTAAGAGAATAGAGTTTTTAGAATCATTGCTCAATAATTTGTAGAACAAGTGAAGTACAAAACTGATTATACAAATGATTAAGCATTCATTGCTTTCATTTTATTTCAATGACATTGTTACATTATAGATTTCATTTGATTGCAAGAATGCAAATGATTATACAATTTTGCATTAAGATGCATTTCCTTTTCAGAATTGAAAGTAGAAAGATCATAAATACAGGTTGCATGTTGTATTCAAAATCTAAATCTTCATGCAAATCATTTTTGTGTTAAGTGTTCATGAGAAGTTGTGAATTATTGTTGTTTTCTGAGAAATTGTTTGTGGGTAGAAAAATAGAGTCATCTTTAAGTAATCATTTTAAGTCATAGGTTTCATTCAAGTTCATCTTTCTACCCTTTTCCTCAAGAAATTATTTAGAATAGATTTATCATTCAGAGAACCAACTCACTCTGGAGATTCCTTCTTTGTTCAGATCACCCACATCTGAAGAAGGTTTCCATGTGTCAATATTTGCATGCTTCACTCACTATTTTAGGTTCAACTTTAGAAATTAAACACAGATTTACCTCAGCTTCAACAATTTTGCTTCTTGTCAATACTGCTTTCCTCTTGTCTCCAATGATCTGATCTTTAGAATGATTCTTTTGCACATACTTAGGGGTCTTTTTTGGAGCTTCTTCCTCTTCATTCTATATTTCTTTTTCTTCAAATTTTTCTTCTTATTCTCTATAATCGGTTCATCTAATGCATATCCATCTACAATAATTGAATTCTACACATTTTCATTAACCTTAACATTTGCACTTTCAACAATTTTTCTCAACCTTTTGCTGTAACATCTATAAGATTTTGTTTTAGTAGAATATCCAAGGAACATACCTTCATCAAACCTTGCATCAAAATTTCCTAGGTTTTCTTCATCTCTCTTGATATAACATTTTCTTCTGAATACTCTAAAGTAATTCACAGTAGAAATCCTTCCATACCACAACTCATAGGGAGTCTTTGTGCTATTAGCTTTAGCTTGAACTCTATAAAGTATGTAAACAATAGTATGAATTTCTTCTCTCTAGTAGACTTCCGATAGGTTTGCCTCTTTCATCATAGTCCTAGTAGCTTTTTGAACAGTTCGATTTTTCCTTTCACCCACTCCATTCTGCTAAGGAGTTCTAGGGGCAGACAAGTGCCTCTTTATTCCATGAACTTCAAAAAATATGTTAAACTCATTGGAGGTGAATTTTCCACCTCTATCAAACCTCAAACATTTGATTTTCAGATCCATTTCATTCTCAACCATAGCTTTAAATGCTTTAAATCTATTTATTGCATCGAATTTCTCTTTAAGAAAAGTAACCCATGTCATTCTAGAGTAATCATCAATCAAAATCATGAAATACTTGTCACTTTGAAGACTTCTCACCCTTGTAGGACCACAAAGATCTGTATGTACTAATTCTAGTAGTCCAATAGTAGATTTTTCCTTTCCCTTGAAACTACTCCTTACTTGCTTTCCAAATTGACAATTCTTGCAAACAACATTGATAGGCTTTGTAATTCTTGGTAGGTCTCTCACTTTATGAACTAAACTGATTCTAACCAAGTTATCAAAGTTCATGTGACACATCCTTTGGTGCCATAACCAACTTTCATTAATCTAAGACATAAAACATTGACCATCAACACCCTTAAGATGATAGATATTTCCATCTATCCTTTTACCCATAGCAATCACAATTCTTGACCCTTTTATGATCTCGCATATTTCATCCTTAAACATAAGATTATATCCTTTGCTACACATTTGTCTAGCACTCAAAATATTATGCCTTAAACTTTAACATAGTAAACATCTTTAGTATTATGATTGCCATCAAAAGTGATTGAAGCTATTCCACAAATCTTAGCTCCTGAATCATCTCCAAATTTAACTAATCCTGCATCATACTTTTGAAGGGCAGAGCAGTTTTATCATAGTAGCACGAAAACAACAACGCCTTGATTTCAATCATAGTTGTGTTGAATTTGAGGTAATATAATAGTTGTTGTGGATAAAAAATTATAGCTTTTGAATTCTTTACTTGACTTATATTAACATTGCATGATGATTAAACCACATGCAGGGAAATTATATGAAAGCAGAACAAAAAGGAAAACACCCTGTCAATAGAGCTCTCGGAAAAGCTACACAACTTCAAGACAATGTTGACAGTGATTATGCTGAATTCAAGGAGTATATGCATGATACTGATTGTACTATTGGTGTTGAACTTTAGGTGAGTGCTACAAAACGTTACTTTTCTTTGATTCTGAAACCCTTCATGTATTAATGAAAGTTATGATCAAAAACAATGAACAAGCTTATAGAATAGTGAATAGACAACTAAAACATTGAATGTAACCTGTAGAACAATCATTGTTACCTACTTTGTCACTTTTCAATGGCGATTGTTGGCACTTCAATACTTTATGATGCTTGTCTGTGTTTTAGGGCATTGTAATTGACCTTGCCAACATCTTGAACCTAGCGTGCTATTTCTTTCATTGGATGATACCTACTGTTCTTTCCTTCGTGGGTCTCCAATTAACTCTTCATTATATCTATTGCTATTAAAAAAAAATATTTTGATATTCTTGCCGCTTTCTCTTAATGTCTTCTTGCTTTTTAGTAATGATATTTGTTGCTCGATCCATTAAACTCATTGTTACAACAATAAAACTCGCTGCCCTTGCACTAAACTTACTGCTACTACTTGTTCATTGGACATTATTCCTTCTTTTTGCATACTCTTACACTATTTTCTAATAGTGAAAGGCTCTTTCTCTATTATTTATGTGACCTCTACATCCAACCTTATTTGTTACTCCTTTACTGCTGCTATAAAAGCCACAGATAAAGACTGCATTGTTTCCTCAATGATTGCTCTTAATGGCTATCACATGTTGTTGATACATTTTGTTCTTTGTTCCTCTTTTATATGTCATCATTGATAGGGTTATGTTGATTGCATGGGGTTATGTTTCAGAACTTTAATGCCACTGTTTTTGTACATCCTAATGTATTTCACCTTCACCTTGCAGCAGTATAGTAGTGCTCTCATATTGCATTCTTTGTTTTTGTGCATTAGCTACCTTTTTTATGTGTAACAGTGTTGTCATAACCTTATGTGTCTAGTATGCGTGCATGGTAATGTAGTGTTTATATTTGTGGTCATTGTATTTGATTAGCATGAAGCTAATAGTAACATTGTAAGCATTGCTATGAGTGTTGGTTTTTTAGTAAATTAGATTGATCATTGCAATTATTTTTAAAATTTTTCTTTTGCAATTATTTTAACACAAACATGCAAGTACTATTTCAGTAAGTAATGGTTGTTTTATTATGAAAACAAGGGTAATCATTACCTATCTAATATAATGTGTTATTTTTTTTCTTTTTGCAAAAATGTATTGATAAACTCAAAGAAGGGGATAAAGTTAAGGTGTTGGATATGTTTGATGGTGATGTTGTGGGCATTGGGTGGATTCAATCCCTATCTATTGTACATGGAGTCAACTTGAAAGGAACATGAGATGCAAATGTACAAAATTTAAAGGTCACAAGTAACATACCCCTTGTTTATGAAGACAAAATAGATGGATTTGTTTGTCTCAAAAAGAAAGAGGGAACCTTGACACAACGGCCACTAAAATATTTACAAAAAATGACATAGTTGAACATGTTTATCATGTACTAGTTAATGTCAGACATCTTGGCTCACTGCTTTATGCAGTATTTTGAATGTGTTGTTCAGGGAGCTTAATTATCATGGTGTATTTGAAAGAGTTGGAAACTCTTAGACAACTTTGACATTTTTCATTATATTTACATATATACTCTTAGACAACTTTGACATCTTGTAACTTGATATATATATATATATATATATATTTGCATTAAGTTTTTTATTGCAGATTGCCTTTATTTATCATGATGTTGAATCAATCTTTTAATTCTAGCATGTTGTAGCTTGTTCGTATATGTAATATTTTTATTTTATTTTATGTTTTAGTTCAATTTAGTTATTATGTTAGTTTTGCATTATAAAATTTATGGTATTTAATAAATTATTCATTTCATGACTATATTTACTACCAATTAATGGAAACTAGTAAATAAAAATGACTAAATATATGACTAAAGTAATGACTAAATTAATGGCTAAAGTAATGCTTAAATTAATTACTAAATATATGACTAAATATATAACTAAATATATGACTAAATATATGACTAAATTAATGGCTAAATATATGACTAAATTAATGACTAAATATATGACTTAGAAAGTAATGACTAAATATATGACTAAATTAATGACTAAATATATGACTAAATAAATCACTACCATGACTAAATCAATGACTAAATCAATTACCAAATCAATGACCAAATTAATGACTAAATAAATGACTAAAATTATTTAGTCATAAATTTAGTGGTGTTATAAATGACTAAAAATAAACCACTAATAGTCACGTGACTAAAGTTAGTCATTTATATGCAATTTTTAGTAGTTTATTTAGTCATTTATTGTTTTTTGTGTACTAGTGACATGTGGATTGTAATTATTTCATCTTTAGACATACACAGGGTCTCAAATTGTGCCTTTAGATTTTGCAACTTCATTTGTTTGACCTTATCATCTCCTTCATAAATACTCTCAAGCGCCTTATCCCAAACTTCTTTAGAAGTCTCAAGATTCATGACTTTAACCAATTTAGAATTTGAAAGACTATTTGAACTAGAATAAATCTTGCCTTAGCATTTACCTCATGTTCCTTAATCTCATCACTTGTTCTTGGACCATTTGTAGGTGCAGTATATTGATTCTTTATTTCCTTTTCAATCTCAAATCCATGAGATGTCAGATATCCACTACAACAAAATAGACAATTAGCGCCTAAAATAGTGTTGGAATTTAGTGCATTTGAGTTCATGAATTAGACACTTCTGTTGATGCCAAACTTGACGCCAAACTGCATGTTCACTTTAGTGTTATTTTTTGTGCCAGATTTTGTTGCTTCCAGTTTGGCTTCCGATTTTGCTTCTTATGTTGCTTCTAGGTTTACGTCCATTTTTTCTTCCAATTTTGCTTCCAGGTTTGCTTCTGGTTTTGCTTCCATTTTTGGTTCCAATTTTGCTTCCGATTTTACTTCTAGTTGTGCTTCCAATTTTGTTTCCGATATAACGTCGCTTGTTGCATCTAGCTTTGCTTCCATTCTTTCATCTTTTGTTTCTTTTAATATGCCTTCTATTATTGCATCTTTTGTTGCTTCTAAAATTGCTTCCATTATTACTTCTTTGTTTGCTACCTAAATTGCTTCTATTTTTGCTTCCTAGATAATGCCAAGTTTTTCTTCCAAGATTGCTTCTGGTTTGCTTCTAGTTTGGCTTCCATTGTTGCTTCCTTTTTTTCTTGTAAAAATGCTTCTTGTTTTGCTTCCATTTTTAATTTAATGTGTTTTATTTCAATCCAATTAGTTAAATATATCATGCCTCTTAAATAACTCATATGATTATAGAGTAAGTAAATTAAATAATATGTTTTATTTCAATTTAATTAGTTAAATATATCATGCCTCTTAAATAACTCATGATTATAGAGTAAGTAATTTAATTATTTAACTCATATGATTAAATAACAAGATAATTATTATAACATGATCATCATCTATAATTAAAAAAAGTGAGTCAAATATCTATAATTTAATTGAATTTGACATCCATCTTGATTAGTAAATTAAAATCATCATACATAATAAATATCCATCCAAAAATCATCGACCACTTTCAATATATATAAATTGACAAGTCAATACTAGTAAGATCATCATCATATATAACTAAAACAAGTGAAAGTCAAATATGCCAATAGATTAATAACATGTCAAAATGATACATGTCCAACAATTGACATAAGTCAAAATGATACATGTAAAAATGATATAAGTAAAAATGATAATTTATGTAACTCAAAATGATACAAGTCAAGATGATACACATCCAAATGATAGAAGTCAAAATGATACATGTCAAAATGATACAACTCAATAGTATGGTATTGTAGGCCATGAAAATGATACATATGATAGTAACCATGAAAAGAGGCATCATAAAAATGTATCAACAATGATCCATGATGCAACCTATATGATCATGAATGTCACTAGCTACTACTAGCAACTGCCTCATCATCATCATCCCCATAGTGATCATCATCATTGTGACCATCATCATCATCATCATCGTTGTCATCGGCCTTAGTGTCTTCTATATTTACGTCATCATCATCCTCTGCCATGTGATCTATACCAGAACCAACATATTCTGGATCTATATCATGAGGATCATCTTGATCTTCTGGAAGACCCGTGTTCTACAAAAAAACATTTAACATGAAAAGTTATTATTTATTTCATGCAATAATTTATTATTTGTTATATATCTAATATTACAACATATGAAATGAAATCATAATCATATTACATCATATCAAAGTGCACATACTGTAATTAAATTTCAAAAGAATTACAGCTAATATGTCATTCCAATGATGTAAAATATGCAACAATTCTAATAAACATTAGTAAAATATGCCAACATTTGGTGGAAGAGGAAGAAAGATGACTGGAACTGTGGAGGCCCACCATAATGGATTTCAGTATTCAACCATGAGAGAAAAGAGAGAGCTGATACCATGTATCAAAACATTAAGCATGCATTCTTCTAGCCAGTAGAGAAGGAGATGATTACTTTGCTTCATTTTCATTTGCATAACCATATCATGGTGTGAACCAAGAAAACCAAGAATGTCCAGTTTTATATGGAGGTAATGGATGTGGTCCAAACTTTAGGAGGGGCAAGAAGGTCAATGTATGATCTTGATGAAATTGAGGAAGAACAAAAAGAGAGGGACAGGAAAAATAAAATCAATGTAGAGTTTCAAGGATTTGTCAAGCGAGTAACAGAGCTATGTGAGCAGCCTCATCTAAAATATTTTGAACTAGAGTTTGATATACCATTTAGAGAGCTAATTCTAAATAATGTTTATAATAATATTTTGGTTGTTTATAATAATTAAATAATGTGAATGTTTTATAAGGTCAGTTAATTCTATCAAAGCAACCGATTGGATTTTTACCTGAGTTCCACGACAAAATTAATGATATAATTAGGAGCGTATTTTTTTCTTTACAAACAGCTCAAAAATCTCATTCACCTCTTAAGCATTGGGGAAAAGATGTGTAAATTACTACCTGCATTTGCAACATTGTAAGAGAAGAATATTCAAATTGTATGGTTTTCCCTGACTTCTAGTGTATTCCTTCCTTAATCTATATGAGCGTTTTTCATTAGTAGTTGGTTGTGCTCCAGGCATTTCATTTATGAGTGTTTATTATTATGTAGATTGCTTGACAAGTTGGCATTCTGCTTTTACTTTTTTTGTTGTAGGCTTTCTGGATAAATTTTCTTTTCGAATAGGAATGTAGATATCATTGTTTAATTACGTAAAAGGAAATGGAGTTTATATCTTTGGACTTTTCTACATTCCAATGTGTAGACCTTCTTTCCATATTTAAACTTGTTTCAGTACAACTGAATCACTTCACTCAGGTTTATTTATCCCCCTCCATTTGATAGGCGTAGGCATTGTCCTTCTACTATTGAAGTGGCGCCAATATTATATAACTCTACTTTCCAAGTTGCTTGTGAAACCAGAAGGACAATGCATTGTTCAACTCCTTTTGTAAGATTTCAAAGGAAAATGCATAAGGACAACAAATAAAAACTTTTCCCTTGATTGAAAGAACAAAATCATGGCTTATGGGATCAATAACTGGCCAGAACTCAGTCATACCTCAAGTTGCTTCTTGAGATAGTGCTCTTGAGGTAAAACCCTCTCCAATCATACTGGTGCTTAGTGTTGTTCTAGTATTTATCCACAAAAGGTGAAGAAAAAATGAACAAACATAATGTTTCTACACAAAAATGTTCTTACATGTCCACATTTATTTGTATTTAATTGAGAAAGAGAATACCTGTTTATATTCTATAAGAGCAGGAAAATTAATTGATCATTAAAATACCATTTTGGTGAGTGATTTCAAGTTACTTAAAGATGAACTTCCATAATTAATAAATTGAATCATCCCAAGTCCAAAACCGAAGACATCAGAGACATTATGGGAACTAGGAATAAAATGTACAAAGCAATAGATTGTATTTCAGGCTAGGTTCAGGGCATTTTTCCTAAGTTAAGTGTGAGGTTAAGACAAATTGCTAACCTTATTCTTAATGAATATGGTTTAGTCAATATGTCTATTCGATAAGAATAAATGCCTTTATTACATCCTGCTATGTGTGAAGGATTTTGATGTTAAACCATTGATGACATTGTTTCTAGGAACACACTAATTTGGCACAAAAATGCATCCTATCAAGTGGTGGGGACACCAAATTTAGTTGTACATGATGGTGGAAATTTTTTCATAAGAATCGAAGTCCTATAAAATTTCCATCGAGAAGTGCGGTGTTTCAAAGCACGGTTAAAATAGCGGTAAAGAGTGTAGGTTTGAGTACATTTTCAGAATGCAAAATAATTTCAACCTATAGTATTAAAGCTTCAAAGTACTTGAAAATGGATGGCAACAAAAAATAATGAAAGTGTCATGGGAAATAAACGCATCATGTTTTTCGAATACAAGAATTGTAGGTAGTGAATAAACATAGAATGAAGGCATCATCAATAAATCTACCATGAATCATGCAATACATTTTTGTGTGAGTGGAAAAAAAAGATTTTTTTGTTGTGTGTTTCATACAACAAGGAAGGTACAAGTACAATGGAAACCATGTGAGATTATGAATAAGAGATGCAAATGCAGAGTAGCCAGTATGTGCTTGGAAAAACAAACTCCTATTGGAATAAAACAACATTTATGAGAATAGAGAAAATGGAGCCATGTTGTTTTCTTTAGAAAATCAAGAAATATCTTATTGTGAAGTCAAACATGTATTCCTCAACAAAAAATAGAATGGCATGATGATATTAGGGTTTTGAAAGAATGAACAACATTTTTAGAAGGATGAATGGAACCTGGTTTTATGTTGAGTACCAAAAAACTTGCAAAGAATAAAGGGTTCGTGTTCAATTTTGTGGTTGAAATAAGGATTACATGTAAAGTAATATGTGCTTCGGGAGCTAATGGAAATACGTAGATCAAGAAAAGATTCATCCAGTGGATAAATGAAGCCTGGGGCCTGTACAAGTTCATGAGGACACAATGATGAAGAGGCTTGAGCCACATAAGGGTTTACCTCTTTATTTAAGTAAAAAGTGTTGGCAACACAAGGGAAAACAACTGAGAGGGTGGGGGGGTGAATCAATTGTCACATAAATTACACTTATTAAACTTATTCTCAGATCTGATAATTAAACATGAAAGAAAAACTATCACCACATCAAAAACACACATAACACCAAGATTTTCATGGAAACCCTATTACGGGAAAAACCACGATGGAGGTTAATCCACAAGTTTATACTCTATCAAAAGTATAGAAAATGGGGAATGCACATGCATTCATGAACACTGCCTAGAGCTCATTACTCAAATAAAAAGGATGCTTGCTTCCTAAAGGAAGACACACTTTCTTATAGTCACATTCAGATTAAATCCATCTGAAAGATCTTGAACTAATAAAATAGCATCTGCTACTGCCTGATTACAGTTTCGGTTAAGAAAATGAACACTCTTTCTTCTGCTCACTCTTCTTCACACTTTACTTTTGCCTTCGAAAGATCTAAACTTTATTCGCACATATCACTCACACATCTCGCTTCTTGCATGTATCAAATGATATAAACAATCATTCATATATATCCACATCTAAAGATAACATGAACTACATGTTGGTCTAACAAAATATAAAATGTGTACAAACTATCAACCCAAATCAATAAATAATTATTAATGCAAATCAACCAAATTCAGCCACAACATAGTAGGGACCCAAAATATTATGTCTTGAACACAAAACACCTTAAACAATTTTCCTCAAAGATCCACAACACGCTACAATCACCCTATTAGCCAAGAACATGAAAAACATGAACACATAGAAGAAAATCACCAATCGTGAGCACAACGATCGATGCAAACCAACAAAATAGATAGAGAATGATCTAGAAACATCCACAAGCATCATGAAACACCATAGAATCATTCACAACAACTCAGATTACTAGAATCACATTATCTTCTTTCAGGAACACCAGCTACAGAAACAAAACAACTGTCAGAACACAAAAACTCATAACTTGATCAAATCTTCATGCAAACCTCTGAAACTTTCAGTGGATAAAATAGATATACCTAAAGAAAAACCCTTTAATCCACAACTTCTCACCATCAATATTATGAACTAACAACATACTGAACTTCACTGCAACACCGACAACCTTCAACTTACCACTGACAACCTGCAACTTATTTTATTACAGTTTTCTCAATATCCTTGACATATAAAACCTTAAAGACATTAATGCTAATAGTGTTGAAATCAATGACAAATACATATCAAAAATATCCAACAATCTCCCCTTTTTGCATTGATGGAAACACATGATGTGAAAAATTCCATCAATGAAACTTTCTCTTAACACTTTCTCCTCCTTAGGTTCTGACTCTTTTCTTCCATAACTCTTTCACATATTTTCACATGACTCTTCTCCCCCTTTGACATTAATGAAAAAGGTACACACTATCTTTCTCCACACAAGCTCTGAACCACATATCTGAACATCTGATTGCTCCCCTTGAGTAGCAACCGCCACAACATCAATCTATATCTCAAGATATGAATATGAAATGCACAGACTGATGCAAGTCATTGCATCTTAATTTTGATTAGGAGGGGTAATCATGCCTAGCTTCCCTCTGAGATACTCAAAATTATCCTTAGGAAATGGCTTGGTAAAGATATTTGCAATTCGTTCCTTAGTAGGCACATACTCTAATCTGACTTCCTTTTCGCTCACCTTGTCTCTCAAAAAGTGAAACTTGATAGATATATGCTTGGTTTTTGAATGCAACACTAGATTCTTAGAAATGTTAATGGCACTTGAATTATCATAGAATATAGAAATAGGTTCATCATACACAAATCTAATATCTTTCAACATCTATTTCATCCACAATACCTGAGTACAATTGTTAGCAACAACAATGTATTTTGCCTCTGTAGTAGATAAAAAAATGGCATTCTACTTCTTACTTAACCATGAAATCAACTTCTTCCCTAAGAAAAATGCACCACCACTAGTACTCTTTCTATCATCCACATCTGCATCAATAAAAGCACTCAAAGTAAGGTCATCCTCTTTAGGATACCATAGGCCAAAATAAATTATTCCCTTCAAGTACTTGAAAATCCTCTTCACAGATGTCACATGAGATTCTTTAGAATCAACTGAAATATTGCAAGAATGCATACAACATTCATGATATCAGGTCTAGTTTGAGTCAAATACAACAATCCACCAATCATGGATCTGTATCTAATCTGATTTGTCTTAGGAGAATCATTAGTTTGAGTCAACTTATATCCGGTCACCATAGGTGTACCAACTGGCTTTCAATCTTCCATACCAAACTTATTTAGAAGTTCTTTCACATACTTGGACTGAGATATAAAGATCCTTTTATCTAACCGAGTAATTTTCAATCCTAAAAAGAATTTCATTTCTCCAATCATAGACATTTAAAACTCACTTTGCATCTCATCAGCAAACTTCATGCACAAACTATCATCTCCTACAAAAATGATATCATCAATAAAGACTTCAACAATCAAATCTTTATTATGATCAATCTTGAAATATAAATTATTATCAGCAATAGTTTTGTTAGATCCAAGCTTCGACAAATACTTGTCCAATCTAGCATGCCATGCTCTTGGGTCTTGCTTAAGTCCACACAATGCTTTCTTCAATCGAAAAACCATATCTCCCTGATCAATCAATTGAAATCCATCAGGTTGCTCAATATACACTTCTTCATCCAGTTCACCATTTAGAAATGCTGACTTGACATCCATATGATAAACCTTGAAATTTTTGTAAGCAAGATAGGCAAGAAATAATCTCATAGCTTCAATTCTAGCAATAGAAGCAAAATTTTCTTCAATGTCAATTCCTTCCATCTGAGAATATCCTTTACATACCAGTCTTGCTTTATTTATGACTTCACCTTGTTCATTCAGTTTATTTTGAAAGACCCATTTAGTTCCAATTATATTTTTGTACTTAGGTCTAAGAACAAGAGTCCATGCATCATTCTTCTCAATTTACTATAGTTCTTCTTTCATTTCTTCCATCCAATGTTCATCTTTGCATGCTTCATTGACATTGTTAGGCTCAGTATTTGAAATCAAACAATACTGTTCTACAATTATTCTCCTAGTTTGAACACCTTTGTTCTTATCACCTATAATCTGATCTTCTAAATGATTTAGTATTACATACCTTTGAGTCTTAGGTTGTTCTTGAACTTCAGGCTCTTGTGATCTTGCTTCTGCACTTTCACTAATTTCTTCCTTTTGATTTTCTTGATTCACCGAATTGATTTGAACTTTATTTCCTTTATCTGAACTGTCATTATGATCATTTAAATCATATCTGTAGGATCTGGATGGTCTAAATGTGTCTTCATCAACCTTTACATTTTCACTTTCAACTACTTTCCTCAATCTCTTATTGTAGCACCTATAGGCTTTACTTTTAGTAGAATAACCAAGAAAGATTCCTTCATCACTTCTAGCATCAAACTTTCCTATATCTTGATCTCTTTTGATATAAAATTTACTTCCAAAGATTTTGAAGTATTTTAAAATAGGATTATGACCAAACCATAGCTCAAATGGGGTCTTACCAGTATCACCTTTGACATACACCCGGTTGAGAGTGTAAACGGTAGTACTCATAGCTTCTCTCCAGTAGATATGAGGAACATTTCCTTCTAGCATCATAGTCCTAGCAGCTTCTTGAATTGTTTTGTTCTTCTTTTCCACAACTCCATTTTGCTATTGTCTCTTTATCCCATTCTCTTCACATAAAGAATTAAACTCACTGGAAGTGAATTCACCACCTCTATCTGATATTAGACATTTAATCTTTAGACCTGTCTCCGTCTCAACCATAGCCTTGAAAATATTGAATTTCTCTAGAGCTTCAGATTTTTCCTTTAAGAAGGTAACCCACATCAATCTAGAATAGTCATCAATAAGTAACATGAAGTACCTATCACCTTGTAAACTTCTAATTCTAGAAGGACCACACAAGTCAGTATGCACAAGCTCCAATACTTCATTTGAACAATACTATTTTCTTTTGAATGAAATTCTATTTTTCTTCCCTAACTGACATTCCTTGCATATAGTATTAGTAGGCTTTATCAACTTACGAAGATCTCTCACTACCTGGGTAGAACTTATCTTGATAATATTGTCAAAGTTTACATGACACAATCTCCTATGCCACAACTAACTTTCATCAACTTGAGCAATCAAACAACTTTTATTAGCAGTACTTAGGTGAAAGATATTACCTTTTATTTTTTTACTGGATCCAATAAAATTTCCATAACTCCCCAATATTTTACGTCTCCCATCCTTGAATTCAAGATTATATCCCTTGTCAACCATTTGTCCAACGCTTAAAATATTATGCTTCAAACCTTCCACATATAGGAAATCATCAGTATTATGCTTACCATCAAAAGAAATGGATCCTCTACCATAGATTACACCAGCTTTGTCATCACCAAATCTTACAACACCACCATCATAATTTTCCAAACTCAAAAATTTACTTTTATCACCTATCATGTGATGTGAGCATCCATTGTCAATCACTCATTCATCTTTTTCTTCAGCTTGGGTAGCTAGAGATTTCTCCACATTCATGCACCTAGTAGATTTAGTAGGTACAAGATTACTTTCCTTGATATAAATAAATAAAAATTCATCCTCACTTACATTCCCTTTATCAGATTCATCATCTATCACACCTTCATCAATAACAAAATAATACTTTCTCTAGAATCTAGGCTTGTTAGATCTCGACTTAGGAACTCTTTGAGGATACCTTGAGGCAAAATGACCTATCTTATTGCAAGAAAAAAAATAAGAGGAAATTTCCCTTTATACTTACCTTCTCCTTTGGCTACTCTCTTGACAAGAAATGCTTCAAGCACATCTAGTTTTCTCTCTTCTTCTTTAATCTCTCTCATTTCCTACTCATATTTAGACATTTTTCTAGAAGAAATTTCTCCCAGATCATATCTATGCTTGTCTTTCCCATATATAGTAGCTTTGAATGCAAATTCTATCTTAGGAAGAGATTCACCAACCTCACTTAACTCAAAAGTAGCAAGATTACCAATCAACATGTCTCTGGTTACATTTGTCACAGTTTAGATCTCCTCAATAGCAACAACTTTGTGTTTGTATGCATTAGGCAGGGATCTGAGTACTTTAGCAACAATATCTGATTCTTACAAGGTTCCACCAGTACATCTAATATTACACACAAGTTCATTCACTCTCTGCATAAATGAAGTAATGTTCTCATCTTCACCCATTCTCAATGTTTCATATTTCCCTTTAAGGCTTTGCAGCTTAGCAATCTTCACATGTGTATCACCTTCATAAAAAGTTTCCAAATTTTTCTAGATCTCATAAGCAGTCTTTAGATCCATTACGTTTGTCATTTTGGAATCAGTCAAAGCACTCAACAATGATTCCTTATCCTTGATATTGTAGTCGGATTCCTTAATCTCACATGTAGTAGAAGGACCATTCTGAGGTATGGTATACCTAGTCTTTGTAATTTTCCAGTAGGCTTCACCAATGCATCTCAGATGACACTCCATTTGAGTCTTCCATAGAGAGTAGTTTGTTCCATCAAATCTTAGACTATCCTTCTTATATTTGACCATCCTGGATCACCTCAAGTGATCAAGATTCTCCAAAGGAACCTGCTCTGATACTAATTGTTGGCAACACAAGGGAAGACAACTGAGAGGGGAGGGTGAATCAATTGTCATAGAAATTACACTTATTAAAATTATTCTTAGATCTGATAATTCAACATGAAAGAAAAAACTCACCACATTAGAAACACACATAACACCAAGATTTTTTCATGGAAACCTTGTTAGGGGAAAAACCTCGGTGGAGGTTAATCCACAAGTTTATACTCTGTCAAAAGTATAGAAAATGGGGAATGCACATGCATTCAGGCACACTGCCTAGAGCTCACTGCTCAAATACAAAGGAGGCTTACTACCTAAAGGAAGACACACTGTTTTATAGTCACACTCAGATTAAATCCATCTAAAAGATCTTGAACTAAGAAAATAACATCTACTAATGCCTGATTACAGTTTCGGTTAAGCACATGAACACTCTTTCTTTTGCTCACTCTTCTTCACACTTTACTTTTGTCTTTGAAAGATCTAAACTTTATTCACACATAGCACTCGCACATATCACTTCTTGCTTGTCTCAAATTATATAATCGTTCATATATATCCACATCTAAAGATAACATCAACTACATGTCGGCCCAACAAAATATAAAATGTGTACAAACTATCAGCCCAAATCAATAAAAAATTATTAATGCAAATCAACCAAAGTCAGCCACAACATAGTAGGGACCCAAAAAATTATGTCTCAAACACAAAAAACCTTAAACAATTTTCCTCGAAGATCCACAACACACTACAATTACCCTGTCGGCCAAGAACATGAAAAACATGAACACACAGAAGAAAATCGCCAATCACAAGCACAATGATTGATGTGAACCAACAAAATAGATAAAGAATGATCTAGAAACATCCACAAGAATCATGAAACACCACAAGAGCATTCACAACAACTTAGATTACTAGAATCACATTATCTTCTTTCAGGAACACCAGCTACAAAAATAGAACAACTATTAGAACACAAAAACTCATAACTTTATCAAATCTTCATGCGAACCTCTAAAAATTTTGGTGGATAAACTAGATATAACTAACAACAAACCCTTTAATCCGCAACTTCTCACCATCAATATTCTAAACTAACCAACATATTGAACTTCACTGCAACATCGACAACCTTCAACTTACCACTGGCAACCTGCAACTTATTTTATTACAATTTTCTCAATATCCTTGACATATACAACCTTAAATAAATTAATGCTAATAGTGTTGACATCAATGAAAACCACATATCAACAATATCCAACAATCTCCAACAAAAAGGAGATAAAATAAAGTTATATTCTATTCTTTAGAGAATGGAAGAAACATATCATAGAGGCCATGGCAGGGGGTTTTAGAACCATTTTGAGAATTTGAATATAAGAATTGAACATAAGCTATGAAAAAAAAATCCATAAGAATGGTGACATCTCATATTTAGCCATACCCATAATGCATAGGAAAATCAAGATACAGAGCTCAAATGGTGTGAAAACTTACCAAAATTTTGTTGTTGATAAGATGCAATTGAAACCATATTCAAGCCTTTCAAAAAGCCCTCGAGTTCAGCCATGAAGCACAAATAAAGCATCGATAGAAAGATGAGATCAAAATACATCAAAAAAGTCTAACAATAGTCACGGCTAAATCCTTTGCAAATGCATTTGAGATAAAGAAAATAAAGGGGTCTGTATGTTTTGTAAAGATAAATACTCACAGTGCTGGTTTCTTGAAGATAGAAGGTTCAAAACTTGAAGCTTGAAACCCTTCCATGGCGGCCACTTGTGCAAATCATTTTTCTCAAAGTTGGGAGTGTGAAATGAGGAGAAAAATTAGGGCTTGGTGATTTTGTGTCTAGGGTCCACCTTTTACCCTAATTCGAAGTTAGTGATTTTCATCACATTAATTTAAAATTTAAATATCCCTACTAATACCTTCATGGTATTAAATCTTGCCTTACATATATTTTGCTCACCTAGGCCACTTTATGCCTTTATAACTTTCTTTTATGATTTTTTAGAAAATCATATAGCCATGCCTTGCCATTTTTCTAACTTTAGCCCAAGGGAGAATATTACATAGCTTGCAAGAAATAATCAAATGCCTTGTGATTTTTAGTTCTTTTTATGATTTTTTATAGAAAATCAAACTATGTTTAGTACTTGAAAATTTCAAAATAAAACCATATAGTTTCCTTGCATTTTAGTAAAAAATTAGAAGATGATGTCAAGTGTAAATAGAAATTTTCTATTTTTTAGATTTGAAACTGCGAAGCTGTAAAACATTAATTAAGCAATGTTTCTATAAATTGCTTAATTGATTGTTATTAAAAATGAAGTTAGTACACTTGAGTTCTCTTTGAATCTTTCTAATTCTTAGTTGAGTTCTTGGGCGAAATTGGAAAAAGATGGACAAACCGAACCTTCTATTTTTCAATTTTTCATCAGTTTGGGTTTGGTTTTATGGAGCTTTTGGATCAACCTTTTGGAGATAGAAAGTTTTTATCTTTTTGGTGCAATTTGGAGCAGTTTTGGGCACTATTTTTTAGGCTTTTATTTGGAGCTCGAAAATGGATCAAATTTGCTAATTTAGAGTCGTAGTTGAGCTTGATTTTTCTATTCTCATTCCTAGAGATAGTTTGGAAGTATAATTGGAGAAAAACTTATGTTTTTCGGAGTTCAAATTATCATTTCTTTCTCTCACTCATTCAGAGAGTCTTGTAAAAATTTGATGTAATCAGATTTTGAGCTTGACACTCCTTCATTTCAATAAAATAGTAGGGCTTTCCTTCTCATTTTCTTGTCTCAATTTTGCAATATCGATTTGATATTAATTGTGATTCAAATAGAGAATCCTTTTCATGTCTTGATTTTGTGAACTTGTGTGCAAGAAGTCCATATAATTCAAGTTGCATTTCGTGTTTAGTTTCATGAAGCTTGATACAAATCACTGTTGGATTGTATTTTTTCATGGCGAGATTGTGAGAGTTGAAGTTTTTGAGAGATTATTGAGAGTGAAAGTTATCAAAATCTTTGAAATTTTAGTGAATCATCTTTAGGTTATAGGATTTACTTTCAGTTTTCTTCCTAACCCTTTCCCTTGAAAGTATTTTAGATTAGGTGATTTTTCTAGGGGAACCAACCCAGTCTGGAGATTTGCTCTCATTTATAGATTACCCACAATCTGAGAGTGTTTCCATGTTGCAACAAGATAGTCAAGTCTAACTTTCTAGGGGAGCCAACCCACTCTGGAGAATCACTCTCATTTATAGACTACCCACAATCTGAGAGTGTTTCCATTTTGCAACAAGATAGGAAAGTCTAACTTAGCCAAGTTAGACTTGCCTATCCTGTTGCAACATGGAAACGCTATCAGATTGTGGGTAATCTATAAATGAGAGTGAATCTCCAAAGTGGTCTAGTTCCCCTAGAAAAATCACCTAATCTAAAATAATTTCAAGGGAAAGGGTTAGGAAGAAAACTGAAAATAGATCCTATAACCTAAAGATGATTCACTAGAATTTCAAATGTTTTGATAACTTTCACTCTCAATAATCTTTCAAAAAACTTCAACTCTCACAATCTCACCATGAAAACATACAATCCAACAATGATTTGTATGGAGGTTCATGAAACTAAGAAAATAATACAACCTGAATTATAAGGACTTCTTACACACAAGTTCAAAAAATCAAGACATGAAAAGGATTCTCTATTTGAATCACAAATCTAAGACAAGAAAATGAGAAGGAAAGCCCCGTTGTTTTATTGAAATAAAGGAGTTTCAAGCTCAAAATGTAAGTACATCCAATTTTTACAAGACTCTCTGAATGAGTGAGAGCAAGAAATGATAATTTGAACTTAGAATTTTCTTTTTCCAAACTTATATCTCCCAAGTGTCTTCAACAATGAGAATAGAAAAACAAGCTGAAACTGTATCTTTGAAATAACAATTCTAACCCATTTTCGAGCTCCACATAAAAGCTTGAAAAATAGTTCCTCAAACTGTTCCAAACTGCATCAAAAAGATAGAAACTTTCTATCTCCAAAAGGTTGATCTAAAAGAGCCACAAAATTAGGCTCAAACTGCTCAAAATTGAAATTGGAAAGTTCAGTTTACTCCCTCTTTTCCAAATTCGCCCAAGAACTCAAACTCAAAATAGAAGGTCTCAGTGAGGACTCAAGTCCACTAACTAAATTCTAAAACAATAACAAACATTAAGGTAATTTATAGAAATATTACCTTAATGATGTTTTACATCATTTGTTGTTCATAATTACAAAATAGAAAGCTCCTATTATTATGATTTTAAATTTCAATTTTGGATAGAAATTGATACTTTTCACAAACCAAAATAGTATGCTATGGATCCTAATACACTTGATTTTTCTATAAAAAATCATAAAAATTTAGGCACCTATCATATATGCCTACTCAAGGCTCAAAAAGAAACCTTGGGCATTCAACACGTAGGCAAAAAATAGGTATCACAAAGGCATTGACTTAATTGTATACAAGGAATGAAATAAATTAAAGTCAATAAAACCTAAGTTGGTCGACATATAACCTCAAAGACATTAGTTTGTCTTTTTATTTTTTAATTGAATGTGATAAAATGCCTTTCAAATTTGAGTTAGGGTAAAAACCCTAGAACAAAACTCCATCAAACTCCACATTGTTCGGCCTCATTTGCAATCTTGACTTTGAGAAAAGTTGCTTTGTCCACTACCACCATGATGAGCAAGGGTTTCGACCTTGTGAGCTCAACTATTGTTGTTTGGAGAGATTTTTTGAAGCATCTTGAAGAAAAATGTAGAGGTAAGCTATTTTTTACTCCAATCTAGGTGTCAATTTTCTTCTAATGCTTACCGCTCTACCACCTTGCTTAAGATTTCTTGTTGTGGGGTTGTAGTGTATACCACTCTACCACATATGTTGTTCGAAATAGAAATTTCTAGTATCACTTGGTGTTTTCATTGATGGAAACCCTAATCGATGATCAGATATGCACATCATCATTCGATCATACTGATAGAAAGATTGAAGATTGATAAGGAAGAATAGAGTATCCGGTAGCACAATGTTTATCGATCTGTATGAAGATTTCATGTTATTATTTTGTGTTGTGCATCTCTAGAAATGTTTCTTGGTATATTATCTCTGTTACTACTGAAGCACAATAGCTCGTATCAATCCTCATGTGAGTTAGAAGATCCAATTAAGCTAATTTTCTATTTTATCTATCCTAGAGCCAACTTCATGAATGCATTATGTCACAGATGTATAAGGAGCAATTAATTAAATGTTTTCATGCTCGATTATGTTTTTTGGGTCCTCTCTATGTCTTAACTGGCTTTGGAGGATGCACATAAAGATTTAATTAAGGATCTAGCTGATGATGGTAATTATTTTTGTGTTCTAGAAGCCGACAAAGTGTAATTGAATTCTATGTTGTGGATATATATATAAGTTTGTCTGTATCATTTTGGATGAAGGATGAAGTGTGTGGTGATGCGAATTATGAGTTAAAGCAGAGCAAAAGAGTGATAATGCATAGTTTCACTTGTGCATAGATAATTTTTGTTGCGAGTGTGTTGCAGAACAAACCATCATTCTATAGGATAAAAGATCAAATATTGTGCTTCACCAGAACTGTAATCAAGCATATTTAGATGCTATTTATCTCAATTCAAAATCTCAGATGGTTTTAATCTGAATTTCTTTGTAAGGCAGTGAGCCTTCCCTTTGAGCAGTGAGCTCTAGGTAGTGTGCCTGAATGCAAGTGCATTCCCCTTTTTGTAAACTTCATTTGAGTATACTTAGATTAACTTGTGGATTGGCCATCCACTATGGATTTTCCCCTAATAGGGTTTCCACGTAAAAGTCCTTGTGTTATGGTGTTGTGTTCATTTTCTTCATGTTTATGCATTATGGTTGAATGTTTTTAATGCTTTAAAGATAAAGGTTAATAAAGTTAATTTTTGCACAACACTGATTCACCCCCCTCTCAGTGTAGCTTGTTTCCAACAATTGGCATCAGAGCTAGTTCCTCCAAAAGAAGTCTAATAGCTTGGGGAGATCTTGGAAAGTGTTTCAATGGATTCAAGCAATCTTCAACAACAACTTTTGGTGCCCCTAGATGATATTGATCAGACAAAGATTGAAGTTCAAAAATTGCAAGAAAACCTCTCAGATGCTAATAAATTCATTGAGTCTTTGAAAGAAAAAATCAATGTCTAGAGAGAAGAGAAAGGAACTATGTGATTAGATTAAGCAGAGTGACAGTAAGAGCATTGAAGAAGAACAACTTAGTAAAGCCCTGAAGGAAAAGATAGAAGAATGTGAAAAGATTACCATAGCTAATATAGTTCTAAAGTATGAGATGGAGTCTATCATGATGAAGATGACCAAGGATATTGAAGACAAGAAGAAGAATGAAGAAAACCTAGCACAGTCCCTGAAAGAAAAATCTAAAGTATGTAGCCAATTGGATGATGAATTGGAACAATATAAAAACAATGAAGAGGCACTTGAAAAGGAGATGGATGATCTCAGAAATGAACTTTCTACTGCAAATGAGTACAAAGAGAAGTTCAAAGCTAGCTCTACCATGCTTGATGAACTAATTAGCAGTCAGAGGACTCATGGTGACAGGCGAGGTCTTGGATATGATGAAGGAGAAAGTTCCAGATCTGAGCAAAAGAGATTCAGACAAGGAAACCAAATGAACAAATCAGGAAGGTCTCCAGTAAGGAAACCTAATGCTCAGATATTTAATGGATATTGTTTCAGTTGTAATAAATTTGGACACACGGATACTCAATGTAGAAGTAGAATGAGATCAAATGGTCAATCATTCTTAGGTCAATGTTTTAATTGTCATAAAGTTGGTCATAAGTCAAATGAATGGAGAAATGTGATGAATCAATTTTGTAGAAATATTAGATGCTACACATACAATAGACTTGGCCATACTACTAACCAGTGCAGATCAAGAGGAAATCAGTGGAACAACTGGTTTGGAAAGAAAAATGTTGTGTGCTATAACTACAACAAAATTGGACACATTGCTACATTTTGTTGGAATAAAAAAGGTCTGGTAAATCAAAGGAAAAGAAAAAATCACTATAGATGCGGTCAAACAACAGATGCAAAAGAAATGGGTGAAGAAAGAACCCTCTGTTGAAGAAAATGTGCCAACACCAGAACCCGCTTCTGGTAATTCCTCTAGGAATTAGTTTCAGGCCTTTGGCCTAGGGGGAGCAGTCAAGAAAATCATTTAACCCCCTAACCGATAAGTAACACCAGATGTGGATGTGTACAAAAGGTGTATAGATGCTCAATAGATGTTGTTGAACTCATTGGACAAAGTGGTATGCCGTATTGGAGGTCCATAGAAGATTTACCCATCACAGTGCATAGAAATAGAGTAACCAGATGAATTAGGGTTAAAACATTTATTGCGACAAGAGGGTTAGGTATGCAAGTGATAAAAAGTCATTTCTATTCTTCATTTGTCACTTTGTATTCTGGAGAAAAGAAGTTTCAAGAGCTCTAGGCAAACTAAGGCGAATTAAGGAAAAATTCAAGTGTGAAAGTGATCCAGGAATCAAATTATGATCCAACGAAAAAGGTATTTATCAAGAAACTCTGCGAATTTTCAATTTGGTCAAAATGAATACTCCTCTAGTAGTTGAAGTAAAGGACAAACCTCGTCCTAAATTTAAATGGCATCCTTACAAGTCTCTTGAGACCGATTTGTTAAGAGCATTTTCGTCTGTTCCACACGAAGTATTACACTATATCCACCCAAATATTGAAGAACTGGGAATTTCACAATTGTTGAACCTGTACAATAATTGCATCATAGGTGAAGATTTTTGCATGAAACCGGAACATAAAATCTTGGAAACAAAGAAATTCACACAGATTATCAAATTTCTTGTGTCTGAAGAGTCAAAATGGGTTCGTTATTTTTTGAGTCGATTTCACGATGAATTTATGTGGCTAAGCATTCCATTCAAAATTATAAAGGAAGCTATCAATGTAGTAAGTGGTCTAAACTTTTCCGGTGGGTTACCTATTCTAAAGTCTATGAAAAATCAAACCGTCACTGATGCTATAGGATCTACATATGACAGAAGAGCAATGAATAGTGATAACATTGTTGATATAGATGCCAAATTTTCATCTATGGTCATTGGATAGAAGATTTATCATTCTAGCCGAGACAATTTTGTGTCCGACACAACAGTTTATGCCGCATATCAAATGGTGAAGGAAAATGCAGATTATGATCTCTATGAACTACTGAGGATTCAGCTAATGGAGAATCTTGTAAAGATCAAGAAAGATAAGAAAAACTCTTTTAAATATGGTAACTTTCTTGTGTGTTTATTCTTTTATTTCATGGGTGAAATTCCGAGAGTTGAAAAGATTCATTGGCAAAAGGACAAGCCGATAGCCGCACAGATTAGAGATTTGTTACACAATTTTATAGACACCAAAAAAAAGAATGCAACTATGTGGGGATACTTTAAAATTTTTAAGGCTATGATGCAAGCTAGGGAGAGGATTCCTACCTCTATTGTAGAGAAGTACAAGGATTCAATTTGCTTCATGGTAGATGTTGATCAATGTATGATGGAAGTTGTTGATCCTAAAACTATCTAGATCGTGCCTATGGGTATGAAGTTGGAGAGAACATTTTGGAGATGTATTCACAACACTTGCTAAGTAAACCTCTGGATCTGGCAGAAGAAAGGTTTAGTACCTATGTAGAGAAGGACAGCCAGGTTCATAATGAGCTCAGGAAACTTGTGGTAACTAAAAGAGTTAGAAAAGAAGTTGAAGTTATTACAGAAAGTTTGGGGATATCCGTAGATAAATTCAAAGAAGCTAGAAAGAAAAGGGAAGAAAATGAAGCAAAAAAGAAAGCAACTAAGGAGGTAGCGAAAATTCAATCAGCTGTTCTGGTAGCACCATCTTCCTAAGTTAGAACAACTAGAAGCTCTGCATCCCACTCAATTCCTGCAGCAAAATCCATCCTTGTGAAAACTGAATCCAAGGGATCCGACAAAGAAGCAAAAAGGAAGAAAGATAAAAGAAAAATAGTGTATATGGTTGTTTCTGATGATGAGGAAACTGATTCTAATGAAAGTGTCAAATAAATCAAACATCAAGGCACCATGGCAGCAACTATGAAAGAAAAACCCTCCAGTAAAGATGTTCAAGCAAAGAAGTCAAAAATTGACAATCTAGGTATGTCAGTAGAGGAAATTGAAAAGGCTTTAGTCAAAGATGGGAATCTCAAGCCTCTTTGTAAGTGGTATGAGTCTTTTGGTGAAACTAATAAAACAATTCTTGAAGAAGCGACAATAAAACATATGAATATTTTCAATAGAGTTTTGATTGAAATTATGCCTAACTTGCCGAAAAGTCTATATGACATTATGGAAATGAGGAGACTTAATTCTAGAACTGAAGAAGAACAAATGAGAGAAATGATTCTTGCATAATTATGTCCAGTGATGTCTATGGATGACATGAAGGCACTCTTGAACAAATCCAAAAGGAAATTCAAAAGAAAAATAAGGGTGAACAAGCTAATGATTGGTTTAACTGATGAAGTCAAAAGAAACTGAGCAAATCCTGAGGGAGATACTGTTAAATGATAAAATTGATGTTGTTGCTGAGGAAAAAAATGTTGATGATGCCCCATCTGGTTTGGAAAGGAAGTAGAAGAATAAAATTTTGATACAATTGAAGATTCACAAATTCCTCTTGCAGAGGACAACACAAAAATTCCCATGGAAGTTGAGCCACCTGAAAATGTATTAGTTGAGAAAGTAGAGATACCTGAAGGTAAACCAGACCCTGCAATTATGGAAGAAGTGATTGAAGAAAAAAAAGATGATGTAAAATCAATCCCAATTGAGGCAAGAGACATTGCTGAGGTAGTGAAGAAATTTCTGGTTGAACAGAAAGAAGAATTGGATCCGAAACTAATTGAAGGTCCTATTGACCTATCCACTTTAAGTCCAATCCAGAAGATAAAGGTAGATTTGTTTGCTCAAGCACAAGGCAGAGAAGAGCTAATGAAGTCACACATTGAATATAGTGAACTGTTAAATCTTGCATCCAGAGTATTGGAGAATATAATGCCTTCTTATGTGAAAGATCCGACTGGTTCCTCCTCCAGTGAATTGAAAAATATTATCAACTTTGTGAGTACTCACTTTGAGTCCATCAAAAAATCAGCTATGGTGAAAGTACAAAAAGAATTTGATTTCAAAAGGTTTAGTGGATTGAAGGTATTGATTGCTAAAGATAAAACCATCTTAGCAACATGTGTGAAGAATGTACATAATGCTTTGTCAGAAGGTGGTAAGATCTACAAATCATGTTTGTGTTTTTAAAAATTTATTGAAGCTAATGAGAAGAAGGTTAAAGATCTAGAAAAATAGTTAAGTACTATTTTTGAAGCATTTGATCCTCTAACTGGTGGTGTTGGGAAGACAAAAGGAGAAGTAATGTCTTTGCTTGTCAAAATAAAAGGCTTGAAGCATGAGAATGATAAGATTTTTGCTAGAGCATGCAAACTCAGAGGCATAATTGGTCCAAAAATTGAGATAATGTCAAGCGCTCTAAAGGAAGGAGAGGACACTATGATAGTTGGTGATCCATCCAACTTGGAATCTGTAGAGACACAGTACTACCTGATCTGCAGTCACATAACAATCATGGAGAGTCTCAAAAGAGTTTGGGACGCAAATCTGATGTAGCTAAAGAAAGATTTTGCAGACATTTTCCAACTTATGTAAGTTAAAGAAGCATTTTTGTATAACAGTTTTGATTGATTGATCCATTTTTGGTATGTGATCCCTACCTTTTCCATTGATGTCAAAGGGGGAGAAGAGTGGAGTGAAAAATTCTTAATCATCTCAGGGGGAGAATTGTATTTTTGGAATTTTGGAGATGACAGTGCAGTCTATCTTGGTACTGATCTGACACAGTCATTTTTCACTAAGTGTTGCAATCAATGCCAAAGGGGGGGATTTTTGGCAAGAGACACTACTAATATCACTTTGTTTTTTCATTGATGGAAACCCTAATCGATGATTAGATATGCACATCATCATTCGATCATATCGATAAACAGATTGAAGATTGATAAGGAAGAATAGAGTATTCGGTAGCACAATGTTCATCGATTTGTATGAAGATTTCATGTTATTATTTTGTGTTGCGCATCTCTAGAAATGTTTCTTGGTATATTATCTTTGTTACTACTGAAGCATAGTGGCTCATATCAATGCTCGTGCGAGTTAGAAGATCTGGTTAAGCTAATTTTCTATTTTATCAATCCTGGAGCTGACTTCATGAATGCATTATGTCACAGATGTATAAGGAGAAAATAATTAAATTTTTTCGTGCTTGATTATGTTTTTTTGGGTCCTCTCTATCTCTTAAATGACTTTGGAGGATGCACATAAAAGATTTAATTAAGGATCTAGCCGACGGTGGTAATTATTTTTGTGTTCTATTGAAGCTGACAAAGTGATTGAATTCTATGTTGCAAATATATATATAAGTTCATCTATATCATTTTGGATGAAGGATGAAGTGTGTGGTGATACGAATTGTGAGTTAAAGTAGAGCAGAAGAGCGATAATGCGTAGTTTCATTTGTGTATAGATAATTTGTGTTGAGTGTGTTGCAGAACAAAGCATCAGTCTGTAGGATAGAAGATCGAATATTGTGCTTCACTGGAACTGTAATTAGGCATATTTAGATGCTATTTATCTCAGTTCAAACTCTCAGATAGTTTTAATCTGAGTTTATTTGTGAGGCAATGAGCCTTCCCTTTGAGCAGTGAGCTCTAGGCAGTGTGCCTGAATGCAAGTGCATTCCCCCTTTTTGTAAACTTCATTTGATATACTCAAATTAACTTGTGGATTGGCCATCCACCGTGGTTTTTCCCCTAATATGGTTTCCACATAAAAATCCTTGTGTTGTGGTGTTGTGTTCATTTTCTTAATTTTTATGCATTATGGTTGAATGTTGTTAATGCTTTGAAGATAAAGGTTAAAAAATTTAATTTTTGCACAACACTGATTCACCCTCCCTCTCAATGTAGCTTATTTCCAACATATGTTGCTCACTATCTCAGTGGTATAGCGGTGTATCATTTATCCTCTCTTTTTAACTGCCTTACCACACTCCTTTGAATCACCTTATGTAGGATGGCGGTAGGTACCACATTACTGCATTGCCTTATAATTCTCCTTGCGGGGTGGCGGTGAGTACCGATTTATCGTTCAAGCTATATAATCTCTTGGTAGTATGGCGGTAAAGGCTTATTTCTTAACTTAGAAGCCACCATCCCATGCTATCTTTATTTTGATGTTGCGGTACTGTGGTAAATGCAAAATTTTCTTTGTTTATGATTATATGGAGGAATAAATGGGTATATAAAAAGGAAATGCTAGTGATAGTATAGATCTTGTCACAAAAATTGTTGCATTTCATGTTAAATACAATGAAAATATTAGGTTGAAGGGTTAGGGTATAGGTTTGAGGGTATATGGTTGAAGGATTAGGTTGAGGTTCCAATGTATAAGCCGGTAGAGGGTATAGGGGTTGAGGGTTGAGGGTTTAATGTATAGGGTAGAGGGTTTAAGGGTTGAGGGTTTAAGGTTGAGGTTAGAGGATTAAGGGTATAGAGTTGAGGGTCCAATGTATAGGGTAGAGGGTATAGGGGTTGAGGGATTACGGTTTAAGGGTTGAGGGTTTAGGGTTTAGGGTAGAGGGTTGAGGCTTTAAGGGTTGAGGGATTAAGGGTTGAGGGTTGAGGGTAGAGGGTATTGGGTTGAGGGTAGAGGGTAGAGGTCAGTTTAAGGGATTAGGGTTTAAGGGTTGAGGGTTGAGGGTTTAGGGTTGAGTGTTTAAGGGTTTAAGGGTTAATGGTTTAGGGTTGAGGGATTAGGGTAGAGAGGGAGGGATGGATGGAGTGAGAGATGGACTGAGAAGTGAGATAGAGAGGAAAGAAGAGGAGGGAGGGACAGAGATATATGAGGGCTATTGAGGATCCAATGTATAGGGTAGAGGGTTGAGAATTGAGGGTATATAGTTGAGGACCTATAGGGTTGATGGTTTAGGGTATTGGGTTGAGGGTATAGGGTTGAAGGATTAGGGTTGAGGATAGAGGGTAGAAGGTTTAAGGGTTTAGGGTTTAGGGTTTAAGGGTTTAGGGTTGATGGTTAAGGGTTGAGGGTAGAGCATTTAGGGTATAGGTTTGAGGGTATATGGTTGAAGGATTAGGGTTGAGGGTCCAATGTATAGGGTAGAGGGTCTAAGGGTTGAGGGTTTATGGTTTAAGGTTGAGGGTTGAGGGTTGAGGGATTAGGGTTGAGGGTTGAGGATTGAAGGATCTTTTGATGCAAGTGAAATGTAGGCAAGCAATTGAAGGCCAATGAATATTGGGGAAGGATTTTTTGTTCTAACGGCCCTAATCCATTAACCCTTAATCCCTACTAGATCAGAACAATTAGGTGCTAAATTAGGCGCTAAAGAAGGCTCTAAAGTAGGTGCTAAATTAGGCATTAAATTAGGCACTAGTGTAGGTGCTAATCTAGGCACTAATTTGGGCACTAATTTAGGCACTAATTTGCACCTAATTTAGTGCCTACTTGTTCTGATTGGTGTGAAAAATGCTAAAAATAGCGCCATCCTGATAAAAAGCTCCGAATTTTTCAAAAAATTGGAGAAAAATACATTAAAACAGTGGGTGGAAGCAAAAAAGGGAGCTAATCACAAGGATTTATCGTAGTGATCCTTCCATATTTGTCTTCCAAAATGAATAGATTCCATCAAATCTAGGGCAATCCAACTTGTTCACCATCTTAGATCTACCTTAAGAGGTTAAGCTCTTCTCCAAGGAACCTTGATCTGATACCAATTGTTAAATGAAAAAGACAATTGAGAGGGGGGTGAATCGGTTGTAGCAAATTAAAACATCAAAAACCTCAACAATAATTAGATCCACAAACATTCATTAAGCCCTTATTCTGTTAAAGTGATTAATCATGGAATGCAGATAATGAAAAATTGAAATAAAAACACCATACACAAGAGAACACCAGATTTACGTGGAAAACCCAATGAGGGAAAAACCACAGTGAGGATTAACTCACAATAGAAGTAATTGCAAAACTTGTACAAGGGCTCACTACCAGAATAAGACACACTATCCAAAAAGGATCACATCCACAAAAATAAAAAAAGAAGATAGAAGAGAAATTTTACACAAAGAACAACTTCTCAATGCAATAGGGAATCCACCACAAATGCTCCAACACTTTCACAACCTTGTTTGAAATATTGTGGACACCTTCAGCCCATTGCATTCAAAATTCCAACACTTTGAAGTTCGCACTACTCCGCTCAAACTCACACTCTACTCTTCAAATATTTGAATCACTTGCCTCACACACCTCTATTATTTCTATCTTATCAACCTTTGACATCTTGACTCATACTTATATCATCCTCAAAATTAAAAACTTTCTCCAAGGCTTGCAATACACGCTTCACGCTTTGCAATTTCAAATTAGGTCAGCACTACACATTCTTGCAATGGATAGGAATAAAAGTGGACCAGAACGACACTTAACTGGGACCCAAATTAAATCTTAGATGCCACTCTATGCTTTAATTAATACTTGAACATCTTTGAATGTAGTGTAAACACCATGTCAACTATTACCCATGAAAACACATTAAACATTAAGTACACGCTTCCTTAAATAAATCCAAAATTTCCAAACAACAAAATTCACTTGATCATGATCTAGGAACATCCTAAAAACCAACAACTTCCTTTGCAACAAATCTCACCTGAATATTAGAATCATATTGTTTATCTAGACAACACTGCTAGACACTGCAATACTCTATAACTCAAAATGCCTTCTTCCATTATGCCTAACCATGAATCCTCTTGACACAAACAAGAGGACAACACCATTAAATATCCTTCAAAACCACAAGTCCTAAAAAGAAACTTTAGAGAAATGTGGAGCATAAACATTTCTCCCAAACACCTTTGTACAACACTGCAAAACCAGTTCATGTATTGGTGAACACAACTTCCTTTGACCAGTGATCTAGAAGCATAAATTCTAGATATAGAAACTTTGAACAACTCTAACCAACATATCCAAACCAAAGAATCATATATTCAACCTAGAAGAAATGCGAAGCAAAACCATAAGACCTTTGCAACACACTATTTCCCTATTTTATCAAATTTCTCAGTATCTTGAACATCTTCATCATGCAACAATCTTCCTCAATACATAGTTGAAATCAATGAAAACACCAACTTATTGAAATCTATGACACAACCTTTATATTTTCAATATTTTCCTATTCCCCTAATTTCATTAGAAAAAGAGATCTCCAAAGAATAGGGTTGGCTTTCAACCTTGAGGTGATTCAACCCTACTTGGGAAATCTATTGTCTTCTTATGACATAAATGTTTGATTTGAAATATTGGGAGATGATTTAAAGTTCATTTTCAAAGTGTATTATATGACCTAACACTTGAAATGCATAATTTTATGATAATAGAAATGAAAATGATAGTTTGCAGGTGGATCAAGAAAGTGTAAAAAATGGTAAACATGCCCAAGAAAGTGGGTTTCAGGGCCTGTAGTAGGACTCATTCACCCAAGAGAGAATGGATATTTATAAAAGAATTTTTCTCAATATCTAGGGTCCTTTGTTGTAAGATCTAAGCTTTATATTGATGTAGGTCACACCGTTGGAAAGTCAAAAATAAATTCTAAATTTGAGTTTCCGTGTTTTGACAACAATGATGACAACAAATGCAACTTTACAAAAATGATCCTTGATAAACTTTCAGTCCTTCTTCACCTACAAATTTGCACATACAATGAGAGAAGAAAAAAATTTTGTTTTTAGGTGAATGGGGGTTTACCTTAGTCAAACCCCATGTTTGGTAATTAAACCTTGATAATGAAATGATGATAAATGGAAAGAATTGATGAATGAACAAAGCTTGTTACAACTCACCAAACCCTTAATGGTTGTCCTTAGAGGACTGAAGTCTAACACACATCTCTAAGGTATGGATGTTGCATGAGTTGACTTGATTGATTGCTTGATTTGATGCTTGAATGCTTGAAACCTACATCACAATGTTAGCTCAAAAACATGATATGAACACACATGAAATTTGACACGATATAATCTTGATTGCTACTGTAGATGACTGATAAATCTAATCTTTAATGCTCTTGACAATAATATTTTCTCTTGTGAAACTTTCCTTAATGCTAGATTATTCTCCTTAGATTTGAATTGATAAAATAACTATGTATTTATAGGTGTTTATCTAATTTCTTAAAAATTAGATTCCAAAAGCCGACATTTGAAACTTGAATTTGAATTATTAAAATGCTACCAAAAATATATTAGAAAT
This sequence comes from Sequoiadendron giganteum, assembly GCA_007115665.2. Classification (NCBI taxonomy): domain Eukaryota; kingdom Viridiplantae; phylum Streptophyta; class Pinopsida; order Cupressales; family Cupressaceae; genus Sequoiadendron; species Sequoiadendron giganteum. The sequence goes on along the minus strand of CM021105.1, from coordinate 298,657,853 downwards.
TGGGTCCTAGGACTTAAAGGGAACCCATTCCAAATGGGTCCTATGACCTAAATCTAGGACACTCAGTTTCTAAGGTATTTTAATTAATGTTGGAAATTGTTTAATATAGGTTTCCCTTTTAGAAAATGAGAATAATAAGGCTTTGGAATACATAGCTTTATCAATTAGAGGCTTCATTAAGCCCAATTAATTAAGGGACCCAAACATAGTGTTAAATTGTAAAGGTATATAATTTTCAACACTACACCAGTTTGGAGTTGCTATCCTTTGGATTGCATTGATAGCTATCATAGAGTTTCCTTTGAGGTATATTTTTTAGTACCCCAAACTTCTACAAAGATTTATGCCTAGCTAGGCACCTTGAAACTCTACTTCATTATTAGTGTTGTTCACCAATATTTTCGCCCACTTGGCTATCCACTGTCCATTATGGTCTCTTATAATGCATCTTTCTCTTGATAGAATTTTATTTCCTTGAGTTTCCCCATCAAAGTTCACCTTTACCCATCCCTCATCCGATGGGTACCATTTTACATTCACTCTAGGATGTCTACTAAGATCATCCTTATGCTCCCCACAAACAAGGGGATTTTCCCTAATATTATGTGCCAATTCAAAAATACCTTTTCTTTGTTAATGTATCATTGTATTTTCTTGAGGTTCATTGTTCTCTTTGTCTAATTTTGAGTTGTGGTGATAGAGGAGAGGACCTATGTTTTTGAGCACTAACGAATTGTGCCTTTGTTGGGGATAGTCCCAATTACTCTTATCATAGGATTCAAGAAGTTGAAGACTTTTTTGGTGAGCATAAAGTATTTCTACCTTTGTGGTTTGATGTACATTAGTGATTTCATCATTCCATAAGGTAGTGGATTTGTTGTCATAAGATTAAAGTGTTTGTTGCTGATGTATGCTTGTTGGTGGTACAAAAAACCATATCCCACATTGGTGTTTTCTTATTCTATAAGACAAACACTTGTTTATATAGAGTGGGGTCCTATTTTAGCATGTTATAAACTTTTTTTATGGTCTTTAGGTATGAGAATTTCCCTTGGGTCACTCCATATCTACCTCCTTATGATTCAAGCCAATGGGAATAACTATGAGCATTGTAGTGATACATCATATTTTTTTATCTAATACTCATGTTGCATCCCCAACCCATTCTCAAAGCCTAAAAGGATCAATACACATGAAATATGAACTCATTAGAAAACACAAAGAGATTAAAAGAAAAATAAAATTACTTGAATTTAGCTTGTGTACCTATGTCTAGCCTCCTATTACAAAATAACAAGTTGTTTAGTTTCAAATTAAAAGCAGTTTGACTATAAAATACAGACAACAACAAACATAGTCTTAAGCTAAATTTCTTTTTTTGATAGGTGTGGCATCATAAGTATCTACTCATATGAAATCATTCATAAATTTCATGAATGAATTCATATTTTAAGATGAGGACATATGGATGAGATTATTTGTTAGATCTCTTTGTGGAAGTGCATTAATGTGGCTAAGTGGCTTCATTGATAATCACTTCTCTACTTGGTATGACCTTGTGAATGCATTTGATAAGAAATACAGTAGGTAGGCCTTGCATCTCTTGTCAATGAAATTCTAAACATTAAAAGGTAAGATGGCAAGTCTAGTAAATACTTTAGTCACAAGTAATGAGAACCATTCACATTCCATTTTATGCCATATTTTAACCTTTTTCATATGCCTTCATATACCAATTCTCATATTCCATTTTCATAGCATACATATCATTTTACCACTTTTATGATGCATATGATTATATATAAGTAATATTTGATTTCTTTTTTAGATAAAATACATGAATAAAATATATTGGATTGTATTTACTAATATTTGTTTTCCATTATATTATGGAAATAAATCCTGCAACATGCTCTTGGAGGAGGAGAATGTAGATTTCTTGTCACCTGTTAATGCACTCTAGCAAATTAATTCCAAATATAAATATTATTGAATCATTTGTTTTGAAATAATTTGATTATTTTCCTTATAACTAATTAATATTCAATTTTATAATTATATGGAGAAGAATGATCTCACACCAAAAATTATTTATTATTGTAACGAACTCCTCTACTTTGGATTGATTTGTTATCAATAAAATTGCAACCAAATGTAATTTTTAGGTTTTTAACCATGAAATGAGAAGAAGGGCATGCAAATAGGAAATAACTTAGAAACTTGTTGCACACCCTATTCATTATATAGAGCATAAAATGGCATGAAAAAAGAAGATATAGTTGGAAAATAGTGCATCATATCAAGAGGTGTGGAATGGAGTAGAAAATAGAAATGTAACAACACAGAGAAATGTAATAGAGAGGATGCAATATTTTGAAATAAATTATAATGTATGTAATTCACATTTTGAAGGGAGTTTTATAGCAACAATGTAATAGAGAGGATGCAATATTTTTGAAATAAATTATAATGTATGCAATTCACATTTTGAAGGGAGTTCTATAGCAGCATATTAGAAGATCATTCTTGTGTAGATGGAGAGGAGGGCCCACTCTCTGGAAGCACTCACAATGATCTTTGTATTTTATTTAACATGTGTGATTTTATTTCATCTTATAATTGTTAATCTTTGAAGAAACATAGACACTAATTTAATTATTTATTTCAATAATAAATTTATAATTTATATTTTTGTTTTGATAGTTATTTTTTAATATTTATCTTGCAATATGTAGGTTGCAATTTCTATCACCTACATAGAGTTATTGTAACAAATTATGATCTTGTAGTCTGCACATTTCTTGTAACGGCATGCACAGTCTATAGTAGTTTTTACAATAGTGCAAAAATTTCATAGAAATTTAAATGAGTGTTTTTTATATTTTAATTTTTTTATTCCATCAATACTCACATGACTACCTACAAACCTTTCACATACAACCACCACACATTTCAAAATTTTATGCTCTTGGATTGACACTTAGACCGATCAATTTATTTATCAGTTGGCATTTGTCTAATCACAGTTTGCAGACCGATCGAGTGGTCGGCCTCGTCATCTGATGTCACCTTCCACCTGCCATTGCCCATTGAAGTTTCCTGCCGAGCTCCCACCAAAGTCTAAAGCCGTAGCCTCGGTCACCTAGAGATCTGAGGGCTCCGCTAGTCTCCAACGGTGCCTTCACCTTGTACTGGTTGCCCCACCCTGCTCCGCCAGTCCGCCAGTCCGCCGCTCCGATGCCACTCGATCCGGGGGGGCATGTTTATTTTCCTCCACTCAGCCCACGGTCACATTAATGACCAAGGGATTTTTTCTTTTAAGCTCTCAGGTACTTGATTTTTGCACCTAATTAGCTCGTAGGCCCTAATAGGGAAGATTTTGTCAAATCGCCATATCTTCGCGCCACGGTGTCAAAATTTAAAAAAAGAGATACCGTCGGAAAGGTAATTCATTGAACTTTCCAGTGGTGATATCTATTTTGCATAATTTTTCTTCCAAAAAAATCTACATTCAGTTGTAGTGAAAACCCTAATTTGGGGTTTTGGAGGTGGTATCTTTTTTCAGTTTGTCAAAAAATTTCCATCAACAAGGCATTACAATGTTTTTTCTAGCATTTCAACAATATCATTAGATTTCCAACATTTTCTTTTAGAGATATTTTGTCTTGTGCTCTTTTTCTCTCTCTATAATGGATGGACTTGAAGATAGTTTTGTGAGCGATTGACCAGGGAGCAATCTAAACTCAACCAAGTTGATTCATCTTCAAAGTATCATGCTCTCATTGCAACACCATCCAAAGGGAAAGGCAAGCATAAGGGAAAATATAAGACAAGATCTTCTGAATCATCACAACACAAGGAAGAAAAGCCTAAGAAGGAGAGGCCCAAATGCAACTTTTGTAATGGGCTTGGACATCGTGAGGAGACTTGTTTTAAGAAGGAGATTCATGAAATGAGACAGATTCTCAAGGATCATAACATCACTCTTCTTTCTTCTTCAGTCTACTCACCCACTCTTCTTCCAATGAAGAGTCATCTACAGGTATTGCAGGAATTGCCACAACTAAGATTCAAGGCAAGGGACATGCTTTGATCAATACCCTAGTTAATAGATGAGAAGGATGGGTCATTGACTCAAGTTCTTCTAGGTATGCCACCTATTTCGGGGATCACATTCTTTGGGAGACTATGTGTCCTCTAGAGTTTGACAGGATGTTCACTACAAATGCAAACATTGTTTATGTAGCTACTCTTTGTGATGTTACTTTGGATGGGGGGCCTCTACCCGATGTTGTTTATATTCCCTCGATGACTCATAATCTTCTTTCTATTTATTAGCTTGCTTAGGAGGGTCTTAAGATTGATTTCACGTCTGATCTAGCTATCATTAGGGATTAGTTTGATACACTCATTACCTATGGTGAGGCTGATCATCACTCACGGGTGTATAAGTTCACCAAGTTTTGGGATTGTACTCCATCTGTTCTAGCTTCTCCAGATTCTAGGGTAGGAAGTAGTTCTCCTCCCCCTTTCCAGGGTTGTGGTGGTTGGATTGAATTGGCTCTTCTTTCGACACCATCTTCTTCCTCATCTTCCTCTCAATTGAGATTTGTTTCAGCAGAACAGGGCTCATTCTCCTCTTCAGACTTGTGACATCCAGATGGGTTCATGACAGGTCTTGCAAACTTGGCTTGTCATTTCTCCACAGGCTTTGAAGACATCCTTGAGGGGACACCTCTCCTTTATGGGGGGGATATCTAGTCTCCTAATTTTGATCTTTGTGTGATGATTGTTGTCCTTGGGGGGATGATGTTGAGTCCTCCAATCATCACCTTTTTGCATTTCATCTCCTTTTTGGAGAGGGGTTTTCTTCCCACTATGTTTTCCCCTTTTCTACATTTGTGGGAGATTAGTTGCATTTTCATATTATTTGTACATGGGTACCTAAAATGGCCATCATTGCTGGGACCCATCTTCATCTTTGCATAATCATTGCATTTGAATTTCCTCCCTAAGTTGCACTTATGGGGGGTGTTAGTGTAATTAATTAATTATTACACTAGTATAAGTTAACTTAGGTCTCCATTTAATCATTTAGTCCTAGGTTACATTATTAAATAAATCATAAATAATGTTGTTGAGATAAGATTCCCTTCTAGAAGATGAGTTGTCTATTCTAGAACTTATCTCTATCTTGTTATCATTCCCTAGGTATTTTGTTAGGGTTTCATGTTGTCTCATGTAGTGTGATTAGAACACTTGGCAAAATCTTATGCATTCTAGGTTTAGCTCTTGCCTATATAATTAGGCATATGTACTCTTGTAATATTAGCTAGATCATCATAATATAATCTCCTATTTTGAATGCAATTATTATAATTTATGTGTGGTTGATTATTTCTTCTTGGAAAAGGTCCTCCATTGAAGGTTGCAGCTTCATCAGGGACACTGTGCATCCATCATTCCAATAGATTTGGCCTTTCAACAAGTTTGTTGCGGCCTTCTCTAAAATCTCAAGTGATTATAGGTCTGAAACATCTACATGCATTAATATTTTATATGAGTCCTATGAGGTTGTTAAATATAATTCGAAATAAAATAAGTCTTACAAGTTTGAAACACACTTATGGATGGATTAACTACCTTAAAAAAAAAAGAGATGAGTACACAATGAGGTTGTTAACTTTAGAGAATTTAGGTTAAACATCTTCCATGTGTTGGGGATACATGAGAAAATCATGGCTAATGAGTGTTCAATGGAGGCAAGAAGAATATTGTTGCATCACGAGACAATTATGCTAATAAAATTGACTGTCTACATTGATTTACAATTAGATGAGTTAACTCATGAGGATGGAAATGATGATACATTTTTATGATGAACTCCCATGCTTTGTATCTCTTGTCAACGATGTATATGATAATGATCTGGTAGGTGCTTATTCTGAGAAGGATGTGCATAATGTTTCTTGCAGTAGCACTTAAGATTTTTCTTCTTTTTTTGATGAATTATATATGGACTTGTGTTAGTCTAATGATTTAAATTTCTTAAACATCAGCAAATGTGACTTATTAAAAATTAGGATCTTATGTTACTAATAACTATAATTAAATATAAAATAAATAAAATAAGAAATACAAGATACACAAAGTCAACACATTACACAATATATACATGGTGAAAACCCTTTTGAGTAAAAAACCCCTAGAAATCATTTCATTATAAAAAAATACATAATGGTCTATTAAAACATAAACCAAACATGGGGAACCACTTCTTCTTGCTTTTACATGGTAAATAATATCTCTTATGCATACTGATAGAATTCACTATTCATCTTCAAATTCCATACCTCTTAATGAGAGATAAACTACTTAAATATAGAAAGGATGGAAAAGACCTAAAGGGGTATTAGTCACACATATTCAAAACTACCATTTCTAAATAATCAATAATCTAATAGAACTAATATTATAATATTTTAAATGAGATATGCTTAATAAAACATATAATTTTTAAGGTTTATAACCTTAGATTATGATATATAGATGTTATATGGGTATGACCCCTAATAATATTATGTTCTAATATGACTACCATGTTGTGGGCTCTAATTCTAGCCTTGTTATGTATGTTGTGTAGAGTAGGATAAGAGATCATAGATCCAATTAGTAGATTAACTAGGATCCTTTTCTCATGCCTTACATTAGAACACAAACCAACTAGGGTTGATAATTGGCTTGCTGCCACAATAGAGAGCCAATCTCCCAGGGTTTGATCCTTTTGAGTTGCAAAGAGGATAATTTTGATGCGTGTTTTAACAAGCCTATTTGACAAAAAACCATAGATTTAAAAATGTAATCTATCACACATAAAAAAATAAAAAACTAATAGAATGATTATATATAAAAAAAAATTAGATACAGAGGAACTTGATATTTAAAATTGAGCCAGAATTTGAGGGTCAAGGGTGGGGGCACCCTTTACTAGAGATGTTGATTTTTAGGGTCTTAAAAACTTTAGATGATGTGTTATAGTCTAATATGTGTTTCTTGTAACCTATTTTTGATGAAAATTTTAGGTTTTATCAACACACATGAAAAGAGAAAAATATTGTGTTACATAGGGGCTTGCCTAAGTCAAACCCTATTTTTGGTGTTTGCAACAAATGATGATGATAGAGAGGGATTACCCTAGGTCGAGAAAAGGCCAAATTAACAATAATTAATTGAAACAATACATGATAAATGGTAATTATAGACATGTAAAATTGACTTGACACCTATCACACAACACTAAACAACATCAAGCAACACTGAATGACATCAAACAACCTCAAACAACATCAAACGATATAGAACATCATCTCAGAATGACTCAGAATCATCTCGTCACACTTCAGAATGACTCGGAATCATCCCATAACACTTCAGAATGACTTAGAATCATCCTGTAACACTTCAGAATGACTTAAAATAATCCTGTAACACTTCAAAATGACTCAAAATCATCCTGTAACACTTCAAAATGACTCGAAATCATCTCATAACACTTTGGAATGACTTAGAATCATCCTGTAACACTTCAAAATGACTCAAAATCATATTGTAACACTTCAGAATGACTCAAAATCATCTTGTAACATTTTAGAATGATTCAGAATCATCTCATAACACTTCATAATAACTCATAATCATCCCATAGTAACTCGGATCAACTCAGAATCACCCTGAAACAGTTCAAAATAATCCCATAACGTCTCAAATCAACTCAGAATTACCTTGAAACAATTCAAAATCATCCCATAATGTCTTAGATCATCTCGAAATCACCCCAAAATAGTTTAGAATTACCACAAACGTTACCGCATCACACCACACCACATCACATCAAAACGACATCAAAAACTCTAATTCCTCTATTAATTGAATAATACAACATTATTTAATTAATTCACTTTTCATCATTTCAGACAAATTTAATAAATCTCATTTATTTAATAAAGTCCTAGAAACCCTAATTCCTCTATTAATTAAATAAAACAACATTATTTAATTAATTCACATTTCATCATTTTGACTAATTAAATAAATCTCATTTATTTAATAAAGTCCTAATCCCACCTTATTTCGTCCTGATTAATAAATAATACCAATTATTTAATTACGTCACTAAATCACCTTATTTCCCTAAGTGGATTAAATTATTAAATAATAATTTAATTACAACACTTTCCCTCCAAAAATTTTGAATTAAATCAAACTATTCGAATTAATTATATAAAATCAAATCAAACTAATGCAACTTTGTTTGCAAAAGTCAAACTTGATTTGCACATTCAAATCCCAAAAAGGAATTAATTAATTAAATCAATTAATTCATATTCCTCACCCTCTTTTTGATTGATAAAATTACGATTATTGACTAAGCAATCTAATTTGTTAACTAATCCATCTATTTAGTTAACTAAAACATCAGATTCCTAACTAAGTCATGACAAAGTTAACTAATCCATCTATTCAGTTAACTGATCAATCAGAGTCTTGACTATCCAATCTATTTCCCAATCACACTAATTGTGCAATCAACTTTTCACAATCATCTCATGTCTAAATCCTCTCAACACACTCCGACTGTTGATCTGGATATTCTTCAAAACAATCTTGATCATCCATTTCAAATCTCATTTTCTATATAACAAACCCCTTTCCTAACAAAATAAGGATTAGAGAATCAACATACGTTGAGCAACAAAGTGTTGTCAAGATCATTCTTGAGAGAGAACTTCATCCATTGTCTTTGATCAACCAAACACAACACACATTCATCCACACTTTGCACACGAACTTTGGAGGCTTCGATGTGATAAGAACAATCCAAAATCAAGCAAATAAACTCTACTATGAGATGGTAAAAGCTATATTTTGTTCTCATTTGGTAATTAGTAGGTTCATTATCATGCTTGCAATAGAATAGTTTCAATTTCATATGTGTAGGAGTTTCTAGATCTTAGATTTTGAGTTTTTTGGCTTTAGATTAGATTTATTCATTAGATTGCTCTAATGTCCCTCTTGGGTCATTGATCTAACGTCCTCATTCCCCCTCACTAAGAGAATGGTGTCTATCCCCTAGGGTTGTAATTGTTGGTTTAAGTTAAACTTAGCCCATTACTTTCAAAACAATTTGACATCAAATTTTGTGTTTGATTTAAAGAAAAATAACACATTCAAAACAAAAATTGAACAAGATGGTTAAACCACAAACCCTTTGATTTAGTGCACACTTGTGAGAGAAGGATTATGTTCGCACTCCTTTGAAAGGATCTTTCCTTAAAGGTTTTCGAACATTCTGGCATTGATTTCAATGTACATCAATCAAAGTAAACATTTGGGAGCTATGGCTTGGGTGTTGTGATTTCACAACCTAAGTTATAGACATGAAGGTCACATAAGTCTATGCTTGCTAAGTCAGTCCAAGTGTTGTCTTATCACTTGCCATATTTCAAAACATAGAGAAAAAGTTGTCCACAAGATAATTGTTCGGACAAAAAAAATTGGAAAGACAAAAGGTCATATAGTCCTACATACATTATTTCCATCCTACCTATTTGAAATGAAAATCAAGAAAACCATTAAGGTCATTCCTCCACTCAGAAGTCCATGATATTAACAGTTACTTGGGACTCGCAGATAGTTCAAGTAGACTTGCAACATATCCTCTGCATAAGGAAGTGGAATATAGACCTTAGTTCTTCAACATTTTTATTCCCAAAGAAGTGGTGTCATCCAAAACAACACTCAAACCCTAGGGTCTTGAGCTTCACAACAACCACCCCATAACACCACCAACTTTATGACCATTTGGCAACCAACTAACCCAGTTCAACAACCAGATCTTGTAGCACCGATTATTCAACTAAGTCTCATGCACATTATAGGTGTACAAACCGACATCATAAGCAGTTTGAGAAACTTTATATTATTAGAAGATGAAACACCTCACCAGTTTCTCACTGTATCCATAGTTCTAAATGAACATGAAGAAAAAACAAACATAGTAGTTGAAAGACCCATATTACTACTTCCTACGTGGTAATAATTATCCCATTCATGATCTCACATAAGGTCAATATCCCTAAGGTGAAGTCCATAGGACATCATTTCACACTTAGACATCTAAGTCCAAAAGCCCTCAAGAAACACCTTTGGGCACTTCACGAAGCCAGAACTAGGTTGGTATATAACTTCCAAAAATGAGCTTCCAGAAACAATCCAAACTTGTATTCCTTCTACTATTGTCATAATTTGGGTTTGTTCCGACATTTCCAGTATCTTACATAATCTGTAGGAATAAATCAGGTCTTTAGAAATTGAATCAACTAGAGAGTACACCACTCTCCCATAGGAGACCCAATTTGTTTATGACAACCACGAGATCACAACATAGGAAGAAAATGGAAGCAAGAAAGGATGACACCAGTAGCCCACCAACAAACACCACAAATGACGGAAGTGGCCCATGAGGATATAAACCAAGTGACCTTTTGATAGGGTATTGAATATCAAAACATCACCAAAAAATGTTGATCTATTACCCAAATCACTCTTATCAAGGGTCGCAATATCAAATAAGGCAACAACATCTAGGGTTTCAAAATCCCCATCAAGGAATAAGTCCAAAACATCAAAATGCCCTAGATAAAATTGAGAGAGATCTTGAGGAAATTAAATGAAATAAAAATTCAACATATCGTCGATGCCATGTGCAAAGTCAAGACATTACATATCCACAAAAAGTGAGAATCATTCCACAAGCACCTCAACAACACCTCCAATATAAACAATATCAATGTGTGCCTCAAATCCAATATCAGGGTGTACCTCAAGTGCAATATCAAAATGTACCTCAATCGCAATATCAAGAAGTTTGGCAACGCCAAGGTGTACCAGAAGTGAAATATCAAAATGTACCTCAAACAAAGAATCAAGGAATTCTACAAAATCAAGAGTAAAATAATCAAGAAAATTCACAGAAGAAATATTACCAACTAGGAAGGAAATTCACCCCTTTGGGAGAAACTTTAGAGGTAATCATGCATGAACTAGTACAACAAGAACTTATTAAAATCAACGATAGTCCAACTTATGGTGAAGCAAGCTTTAAAGTCCCATGGTATAACCAATAAAAATGATGCGAGTTCCACAAAATCAAGGGTCATCCAATGAAAAAATGTGCTACACTCAAAAACATCATCCAAGACCTCATTGATAAGGGAGAAATATGTAGACACTGAAAAATGTCCTAAGTCTATGAGCATCATTTTTCTTAGTCATCATCTTTCAATAATTGAATAATTTTAATTATTCAATTATGTTCGATCATATTCCTTTATTAATTAAATAGTTTTTAATTATTTAATTGATTCACCTTCTCATTTCTATCTTGATCAATTAAAATTATTTAATTGCATCACTAATACCCCTTTCTTCAATAATTAAATAAATCATTATTTATTTAATTATTTATCTTTTATCACATGTCTATAGTCAGATAATAATAATTATTTGACCTTTTATTTTTCTATAATTAAATAATTAACGAAATTATTTAATTATGTGTCATTCTTCTCCTTTAAATAATTGATCCTAATCAATTATCCATATTTAATTTATATCTCATCCTTTAATTAAATTTATGAATTTAATTAAATCTCCTTTTTCATTTCCTCCAAATAAATGATTTAAAATAAATTATTTATTTGCCACTTGTCCTTCTCCTCCATTTTCGAATAAATAATTTAAAATAAATTATTTATTTGCCACTTGTCATCCTCTTCCATTTTCGAATAAATAATTTAAAATAAATTATTTATCCCTCTATTTTGGTCAAAGATCCCCTGTCATTATTTCATGTCATAGTCTGCATGTCCTGCATGTCTGTCATAGCCGTCATAGCGTCGGCGTCATATCTTTTCCATGCATGGCATATTCTGGTTGCATCAATTCTCAACCGTAGATCTTGGCATCTTTCTAGAAACTCGATCTTGGCCATCCATTTCGTAACTTCCCTCTCATGAATCCTCATCCATTGATCTTAGAATCTTTCTGGAAGATCAATCTCGTCCGTCCATTCGAATGGTTGTCTATAAAAGAAACCCTTCCCCTCCATTTTCAATTTAACAGTCATTATCTCCAACTTTCTTGCTTACTATTTGCAGGTATTTGCACAACTTCAACAACAAATCTGAGGGCAATATTGGCATAAGAAGAAATAGGAGAGACAAGAGAAAGAATCAACTTCAAAGGGGAGTGTTTTATTTCATTTGTTTTCATTTTGATTGCTCTCTTTGTTTGTATTCTCTTGTTTAGATCGGGATAATAGTTTAGAAGTGTTGGCTGTCACTTAATCTAAATCTATTTGATTTTTCCCCATCTTACAATAGCTATTAAAAATGACATTCAAGAGCCCTCTACGAATGACAACAATGATAATGTCTCAACCTTAAAATTTAAAATCAACAAGCAAGAACTATTTATCATTGATCACATTGAAAATGTCTCTACATCATCCAGTGGGCAAGAGCACATACATCAAGAATTTAATCCCAAGAACGATCAAAATCAGTCACCCAAGTCTAGCAATGATTCAGTCCAAGATATATTGACATCATCCAACCTTAGGGAAGTACATATTGATGATCAAGAGACTCTTGATCCAACACTTATACCCAATGCAAAAGATCTAAGCCAAGAGCTACTATCGATATGCCCACATTTTGAGAAAAGCCAAGGATCCTTTACAAGTAATCCCTTCTTTGAAATTGATCCATGTCAAGAATGTGATCCAAAGCATGTCAAAGATGATACCACACAAAGTCAAGATCAATAATTCCTATCATAAAAATACTATAATGACTTGGCAGATATATTCCAACACATCCATATACCAAGCGCACATACATCTACCCATGAGATGCTTAATCCTAATGGACATGTAGATGATCTTCATCTAAGAAAAGAGTCTCATACTCTTGATATCATTACCAAAGAACAAGAGTCTCCTACTCTTAACATCTATACAAAATATAAAGACATAGCAGAAGCTAGAGACATATCAAAAAGGTATCATGAATAAGACTTGTACATAAGTTGTGAATAAAAAAAAATCTGTGGAGACATATCAAAAATGGATCATAAAGAAGACTTATATATAAGTTGTGAATCAAAAACATCTTATGAAGACATGAATCATGAGGAATACTTCTACGTGGATAGTAAATCAAAAACACCTCTTGAAGAAGCATTAAAATCTGATATTTCACAAGATCAAGCCGAAGATATCTCACACCTGAAGGAACCTATCGGCACGACATTTAAAGATCCACAACATAGAAAAGAAATATTAGCACCCTATTTCCAAGGTGAGACATATTCCATTAAAAATGAACTCTCTCAACAAATTTAGTACCAAGGTAGAGGATTAGGTCTACATGAATAGGGTATCTTAGAACTAGTGCAGATTATGGGAAATCCTAAGCATCAAGGTCTTGATTATTCAACAATTAAAGGAGCTAAACATATGAATGATACATCCATGATACTGGGGGAAACTTTATCTAATGCAAGCATCAACATAGAGAGCACAAAGAGTCCTTCTGATGAAATTGATACCAATGCTACAACTAGCCATGTTAAGAATTGTCATCTGCATATATTTCCAGCCTCTAATTTGGACCAACAACAAGAGAAAAAGATATACCCAAGAACAAAAAAAGTCATTGAATTAAAAGGATCAATGAAGAAAAATGGACAAGAAAAAATTAAATGGATACAAAAGAAAAAGCAAGAAAATCATCCCTATCAAAATCCATTAGTCATAGAAACTATGTGACAAAATAAAAAAGGGAAGTTCATCTATCAAAGGTGTCCAACAATGCAAAAGAAAGCTTCAAAGGCAACTTACAAAGTATATCGAGACGTTGGTCCCAATCGAATCTCCATATCCACCCATCATTGCTCATCACCCCAAGTTTGGAGAGTCAAAGGTTCCAAATTGTCAACCAATCCATCTAAATATCATTTTCCTCAACGTATTTTACCATCCATGATATCCAAATATCACATTGACCATGTGTTGGCAATAACTCTTTATCATAAGGACTCTAAGGGAACTCTATCACGATGTGTGTATCAAGGTAAGGTTAACTCTGATATCAACAAGGAAGATAAGAATTATTAGGGGTTACATTCAAGCACCCGTATCCTAGCAAAATAACTCCTCCAAGTAGGATATCGTTGGCATGTCATGACAGCAACAATGACCATATCAACACCAACAGTTTCTACATCAGCACCACCAAATGGTCCAACATGAGAAAAAGACTGTCACCATGATGAAAACCTGGTAAACAGGCATCTTGTGTGACATCACAAATCAAGAAAAAAATCAAGAAAAATAGTCAAGAGAAAAATCGTCCTCCAGTGAAAACCACTATGGTGGCGCTTTGGACGAGTACCATGATGAAAACCTAGCAAACATGCGTCATGTGTAGAATCAAGCATCTACGTGCACCATTTCAAGTAGAAGCATCTTAGCCTATCCATAATGAACCCAAGCCATTGTTTCCAAAATCCAACTTATCTTGATCTTGACAAATGTTTGATATACATTTTGCACTTGCTTATGGAAGACATCTTGACATGGTTCATTATCATTGATCCTATCCTATCCAACATTATTTGAGCCATGAGGTATTTTCCAAATGGAATACTCTATCCAAACATGTTATCCTATCACAAGATAATCCATCACCTACATTGCTAGACACTGGGGGAAAATGCTTGCATGTTGCTTCAAAACAAATTTTGATCTATGAATTCTAACTCACAGTGTGATCTGAGCATTGTCCCATCAACAAGGTATCCTGCTAATGCACTACCAAGGTAACCTTTAAAAATGATGACAACATGGAATATTCCTTCACTCAAAACTTCTAAGATATCAAAAGTTGCTTGAACCCCACTGCTAGTTCAAGTAAGCTTTTACACAACATATCCTCTAGAAAAATAAAGTGAAGTATCAATCCAAGTTTTCAACATCTTACACCCCAGGAAAGAGGGTAAAAATCCACCAACAACAAGGTATACCCACCAATGCACTACTAGGATAACCTTTGAAACAATTTGTCCCATCAACAAGGTATACCACCAATGCACTATCAAGGTAACCTTTGAAATAATTCATCCCAAAAACAAGGTGTACCACCAATGTACTACCAAGGTAACCTTCATAAATGATGACAACATGGAATATTCCTTCGCTCAAAAATTCAAAGATACCAATAGTTGCTTGAACCCCATAGGTAGTTCGAGTAATCTTTTCCACAACATATCCTCTACAAAACAAAGTGAAGTATCAATCCAAGTTTTCAACATCTTATCGCCCAGGAAAAAGGGTAAAAATCCAAAAACATCTAAAAACATAAAAAAAAAACATCATTAGATTATTCCTTCACTCAAACAGTCTAAGATATCAATATTTTCTTGAACCCCACGACTAGTTCAAGTAGATTTCCCACAACATATCCTCTAGACATGGAAGTGGAACGTCAATCCAAGAATTGTTTATACCAAAAACAAGTTTATGCTTTGAGTCAAATGATTGAAGTACATGGTCTCTACGTGTACAACGTAGGCAAGGTTTATCTCTGATCAACCCCCGAGGCCTTAATTCAGTCCCATTAGTTTTTTATTATGCTTTCTTCCAACTTAGTCAAAAACACAAAATCCAAACAAATTCAAAAACATTCACAAAACAACAAAACTTGTGAAACCGCTAATCAGATCAAACAGATCTCGAAGTCATTTCTCCCTCGTTGCAGTGGTTTGAGGACCAACTGGAATAATTTTAACCCATGATGTTATGCTTTCACTATAAACATTTCAAACAACACAAAACAATACAAAACATGATGACAAATGACATTTAGGATGACAACAAGCAAATGCTAATAGGGTTTAAATGAAAAAAAAGGCAAATGCAAGATCACAACACCGATGGAAAATTTAACTACAAAAAAAAAAAAACCATCTACACCATTGCAAATATCATGAAATTATACCCCATTTAGAAAAAAAGAGAACTGAAAAATACTTCCGTATGACCAAGATATGGTTGTTTAAAGATAGGGTAAAATTACAAGTCACAGAGCAAACAAATGCGAGATTTTAAGACAAGTGCATAAAAAAAATGTGAGATTTTAAGACAAGTACATGAAACAAATGTGAGATTTTAGGGCAACTGCTTAAAACAAAAGTGCCATTTTAGAACAATTTGCACAATTTTCAGACAACTGCACAGTTTCTGAATAAATGCTCAAAAATAAATGTGCCAATTTTGAACAAGTGCATACTTTTTGGATAAAAATGCCAAAAACACTCGAAAAAAGTGCCAAAACTGATGCAAATGCTAAAAAATCACTAGAAATTTACTATTGACTAATAGAACCTATGTACACGCATAACGATAACATAATAAAATGAAATGAGAAGCGACAAGGTACACACTACGAAATCGATGCCTAAAGGACATCCAAACTCTTGAAACACATCCAAATGATATGAGGCTCCTCAAATCCTTGCCATAGCTCCTTGACAATAAAAAAAACAAAAACATTCAAATAACTTGAAAACACAACAAAACAAACAAACAAACAAATAGAGAAAATATCACAAGCTAGAGCTCTCAAGCAAAAACAATCACATAAGAGTTGACAAAACATACCAAAACAATGCCAAAGTATCAACTACTTATCTTTTTAAACAAGTCCCAACAACATCCTGAGATATGTCTTAACGAATCCATTCCTATGATAGACATGATCAACAATGGATAATAGCCCCACCCTAAACAAATATGACAAGTGATACTGCAGCTTTGGTTTTTATCTTTTTGTGGTCTTACTTGTATGTGATTTATTTTATTGACTCATTCCTAGGATTTTGAAAGGATGTCCAAAAGGATTTAGAGAAGAAGGAATGCGGGCAACTGAGTGTCATTTAAATTTGTTGTTTGTAAGATATGTTTGTAATATTACCATGGAAAATACTTTCTTTATTGAGTATGGAAGTTGTATCAAAAAAATTCGTGAAGTAGTTACATGTTAGGTGTTCTATACCTCTCTGTGTAATTGGTTTGAAACATTTTTCATGCAACCCCCCATATAATTTAAACAAAGTTTATGTACGTCTAGTATGAACATAGATACTCTTTGTTTGTAGAGTCAAAGTCCATGTAATAGATACAAAGTCACCTTGGTAATTCATACCCTGGTGCATCGTATCTATTTGCTACATCAAACAAGATTGTTCAAACAATGAAGTCTTTAAAGTGAGGCAAAGTAACATCATCATATTTCTTCTAATTAACATCATCAATTCTATCCATCATCACATTTTCTACTAACTAACAAACATCATCTTATTTCTTCTAATTAACATCATCAATTCTATCCATTGTCATATTTCTACTAACTAACAAACATCATCATATTTCTTCTAATTAACATAATTTCTCTATCTATCATCATATTTCTTCTAATTAACAGTCATCCTACGTAGAACATCATTAGAACCATATCCATTCTACATCCACAAATGTTATCAATACATATATGATGATAATAAACCAATTAAAAAACATCATGTAGCATGTATGGGGCATTCATCTATCAACATCCATCACATCATAAAATGAGAGAAAGTATGATTCCTTCATCTAATTCACCATCACATAAGCATAAAATAAGGTTGAATCGAAGAAGGTATATCTCATATATATTATCAACAAAAAGGAATATGCCATAAGTACATCCATAGTGCCACAAGTGTGATAGGAAAGAAAAAACTCATAACATATATACGAGGTCTCAACTAGACCGATGAAATATATATAACCATGTCTAAAAAATTCCTCTGCAACATAAACAACATAAAGATCAAATATAAAAAATGGTAAAAACCTCAACACGACAGACAAAAAATTACTAAAAATCAAGATGATCTAGCTGCTCACATAATGATCACCAATGCCACCACCACCATCGCTCGCAGCACTAGGCTCCCCAAACCGTGGACGCCAAGAAGCCCTAGGAATGGTAACATCATATAAAGTTTGATAATATGTAGATGCATGTAGATACCTATCTCACTCTACACGTATACCATCACACTTTGTCTAGAGATTATCTCTCTCTGCTGTTAGTAATAGTAATCGAGCCTCTACAACATGTCGTTTACCAATATCACTCTCCCAATCAGCCTGAAGAGAATCTCTCTCTGCTAAAATTAATACTACCTAAGCCTCTACCACATGCAGTCTACCAAATGCACTATCTTGCTCAACCCTCATAGTATCTTGTTCAACCCTCAGAGTATCTACCAAAGCCTTTACAGCCTATCACCATGCAACCTCTATATCTCTATCCAAATTCATCTGAGCTAGCAACAAGTCAACATCCCTAGATGGTGGATGAGGATCTAGAACCTATCTTTGACCCTATGCACGAGGCAACTGCTCATCCTGAATATCTTCTGCCTCATCATGAAAAACTCAATCCAACTTCTCTGTAAGAACCTCAACACACTATCGCTCACCATGACAACCTTTGATTCTAGCTCTACCCATAATTGAACCACCTCTAGGATCAGTAAGCCTCATAGGCCTATGTTATGACCACCACTCCTCATAATTGTGAGTAGTAACTGGATTTGCCACTCCAATAGACCGACCCCAACCAACTGGAGCAAGTGCTACAAACTCAGTAGTAACAGTATCTACATCAACCTGGATACCCCATATATGGACCTCTTGAAAATTCCAACCAAACCGAGCCTCATAGGCATCAGGAATTGGCCCCAGCCTCTCACCAAATTGATGACAGACTCAATCAGGTAGATAACGCTCTATCACAGATGATGAGCGACCAAGCAACCAATGGGTCTATTGGCAATATACAAGCTGATCTACATCCTCTAGACAAACCTCATAGATCATGTAAGGTCTCCATAAAAAACAAGGCATCTCATCAAACACACAACGCCAATAATACAGATCCCCAAGAAAAGTGTAGTGCATAAAATTCCCATAATGATAATAGTATGGATCACCTTGAGAACGATCTCAAATCCCATCAGGATGAGTAACTGCAATATGGTCCCACATCCAAACATGAAAAAGGGATACACTTGTCAAAAAATACCTCCCACCCCAATACACCACCTCGTGCATATCTTGGTAAAGGTTAGAAAGCAAACAGGCACCCTAGGCATATCTTGTACCATGCTCGAGCATACTCTCAATGCATACACCCCAGCCAACTCCAAACTATCGACCTCAACTATCGAGAACAACTAATCCCAATACCAAGCCGTAAATGAAAAGAACAATAGGGTTCACACTATCTGTAAAGTCAGATAAATCAATCTCCACATTATGAATATTAACACCTAACAATCACTACATAGCACAGACACCTTGATGAATTTGGTATGTAACAAGCTCGCCATGAATAGGAAGGTGAAGAATCCTCCACACATCCTCTAGAGTAATGGTTGCCTCCCTTTGGAAAATAAAAAGGGATGTCTCAAAGTGCCACCTCTCCACGAGAGTGGTCAACATTGTAGAATGGGTCTTGATAGGAGGCATGTAACAGATATGATAAAAACCCACTACCTCAAGAAAGTCCCACTCCAATACACCAAATTGAGCAATAAGATGAAATAGGTAACAAGGATTTTAATCATCCGGCTACATCTCTCCTTGCGATTTGATGATAGATGGGTACATAGTTGCAAAGTGCAGTGATTGTTGAGCCTCGTTGAAAATAGTCTATACTTTTAGTTCAGCTGGCCTTTTAGCATCTTTGGCCTTTTTTTTTGGAGTCTAATTGCCCATGCCTATTTAGTTTAATCACCCTTTGACAAGAACTCTACTGGCGATCTGATTAGCCCACCCGTGAAAGGTGCACCAGAGAAAGGGCAAAAGAAAATGAGAGGGTAGCAGTCTCGGACAATTTTTTCTTCAGAAGATTGACTGTTTGCGGAGAAAAAGGAGGGATATTCCAATACCCAGCTTGTGGACCAGTAGGAGGACTCAAGGGAAGCAGTGTCATGGAAGATTCTATTTGTTGGATAAAATAGAATGGGGTTGACACAGTAGTAGTAGGAGAGGTATGAATGGAGGTTGTGAAGGAAAAATGTGAGTTGCTAGTGGACGTAGAATGGGCCAAAGTGAAAGGTGTAAAGGTCTGTGGAGGAGTAAAGGTAAATGGTGCCACATGAGAGAACTATGTGAAAGCTCCCACGAAAATGGAAGTAGAGGTGGAAAATGAAGGTTCGAAGCTTGCAATGAGTGGTGTCGTGGACACAATAGGGGTTACCAAATTCTGTGAAGCAAAAGAAGGAGGAAAAGATACCTGCATTGAGGACGATTGTGATCCTTGGCTTGTTGTGGGATCTTGGCTCGTACCAAGCTCCTGTGAACACTTTCTAGAAGATGATTTGGTGCGTTTTCGCTTAGTGGGTGGCAAGTCTTCCACTACTACTATCTCTGACTGATGTGACTAGGTTGTTTTGGTCCTCTTTGCGGTCCAAGTGCAAGTCAGTGAAACCCTTGCACACGATATGTTCACCTACACATTTGAAGAAACCTTACCAGGTTTCTTCATTGCCTTCCCCTTCTATTGTGTCGGGTCTGTTTGAAGCTCCACTTCTAGTTCCACTCCTTCCCTGGTACATCAGTCAGCTTCCTCTGATTCAACGTCTTTATCATCACTATCATCAGAATCAGGATGCTCATCATTCCATAATTTGTCAAAACTATCATCCATTTCTATACTAGGAGCCTCGGTGCACTAAATCTCCTATTGGTAAATCCAAAAATCTCTAATCTTCTCTTTGCCCGAGTTGTAATTCTTTTCCAAATTATTGTGAAGAGTAACCCCAATCTATTTTGATTTATCATATTTCCCTATCCGGAAATAGAACTTGAGCCATGTCGGGCGACTATCTCTATCTAGAATATGGACTAGGTCCACCATCAAGTCATCTGCATCCTCCATTGGATTTTGTCACTTCTCGTAGTAAGGTCAGGGACTGTGTGTTACCTTGACATACTCATTCGGTAAGTCATTTTTTGGGTTGTAATTCCATTTATTGCAAATCCATACCAGCCCCAAATGATCCAAATTTTCCTCTAGAAAGTCATGCATCTTCTTCTTGGCCATGATCACCATTTTCAAGCTCAATAGGTAGTTGAAAAATCCTCTCTTCTTAGATTTTCTGCTACAAAAGGTGAAGTCAATAATCGATACTTGGCGGGACATTTCAAGGGCTAGTATCTGATGTGTGAGACATGTCAGAAGTTAGAATGGTTCCCTAGTGAAGCCATGCATCTAGATGAATGTGAAATCCTCCCCTAGAAACCAGTCTCACTTCAGAGTGAAATTCTACATGTATTCTATCTGGTCCAAGGTGAGTCAAAAAATATTGCCATTCTCTCTCAAATCTTACAAAATCAGAGTCAGGAAATAATCTGAAAAATGCGTAATAATCATATGTTGCGGAGAGGAGAGGAGTCCATATTGATATTAGCTTTCTCTGTTGTTTTTCATTAAATATGGCCAACCCCATATATTTTTTGAAGAAGTTAGGGTTCTGATTCAAAACCATGTGCATGAGGAAGGATGAAAACCTAAACATATGTTGTGTCTCATACTCCACTATTTGGTTCAACATTTCCTCAATGAGGAATTCTGTGAAGTCATACCAGAAAAAAGAGTGCTTCCTACACAACTAGAACCCCAAGCCTAGTTGAAATTTCTGAACATATCTATCAGTATCCAGGCTGCAAATGAATGCCACATTGAGAAGGCATCCTTCATGTCTTCCTTGAAACTTTTATGTGTTGTCGGGATTTGGGGTGGCTTTTTACAAGCTTCTTTGGACCTTTGAGCCTACTTTTTATAAAAGTCTAGAGCAAAATCTCTAGTTTTCTATATTCTTTCTCCCTTTGCTAGAGTGAATGACTCCATTATTTCTACCTTGGAGCTTTGTTCTAGGGTGCACAACATATCCTAGATAGTCCCCTTGAAGATGATAACTCTTAGCTCTCAGCCCTTGATGGTGTTGGTAGTCAGGTTGAAATGCTTGATGGCTTCATCAACCATTTCTGGGCAGTACTACACAGATGAGAACATATATTGTGGGAGCCCAATGAACCAACACTTCTCTGCCAAGAAACCCAAGTCATTATTCCATTTCATTACTTCTCAGGCCACCTCCCTAAGAGTCTTAGGGTTCCTTGCAAGGATGGGATCATAAATATTATCCCACTCTTCCTTAATTTGGCTATGGTCTCTGTGGGTAGTTTTCCTTTCTGTAAATCTTATATTCACCCATGTTGGCTTCTATGGTATACTAGGCAAAGCGTAAGAGATGTTCTTGAAGACATAGGTAGTTGGCACTACACGCATGGTGTCATATAAAATTTGTGTTCCCTTGCCTTGAATTTCTGGTTGAGAATCTTGGGTTGCCTCCATTTTTTACAAGCTTCACTCAAAAAGCACACAAAAACAGTATGAATGGAACCTAAAACACTATGCAAGGCTCTGAATGCAAACCCAGATGAATCCTTGCTTCTTGCTTTAGGTTCAATCCACACTGGGGTAGTGAATCTCTTGTGTTTACCTCTACACTTAGCTTCTTCACCATTATCTTGCACTATGCCTAGGCTTCTCATCAATTCTACATTTCAAAATCCTTTTGTGTACTCAAGAAGTTTTATGCTCTGCTTAGCTTTTAGCTTTTCTTTCCTTTGATTTTTCTGCTTTAAACTGGTAGACAACAATTTCCTTTTCACATTTAATTTGGAATGTACCTCTAGCTCTCCTACCCATGTGAAATAAATTACTTGACTTTTAAAAAAGACAAGAATTCATAATTACCTTAGTGATCACATCCTTCGATGTGATTTTCCTAGGAAATTGAGCCGCCGGTTGAAAGTTCGCTATCCATTCGCACGCTTTGGCAATTAATATCCCAAAAAGAATAATTAAGCCAAGGCCATAATGAGTACTTTGAAATAATTGTGTTCAGCCTTGGAGCTTGAAATTGCCTGCAGTGAGACACCTCAGCATTCATCCATATGAGCTATCATTTCGATTTTCCACCAATTCGCGCTAATTTATTACCACTCCTTAATCTTGCACGCAACAATTCGTACCTAAAGACACAACTGGGTTCAAAAATTGAGCAGGGCTTTGGTGGGATTGTCGAGTTAACACTCAATTAGCATCATGCTTATGGCATGCAGGCTACCTTAGATATTTCTATAAATAGAACCTATCTCAACAGTGAAATCACACTTAGCGATTATCAAAATTTGGCATTAGGTGATTAGCTAGGATTATCATTTAGGTAGTTGAGTCAGATTTGAGTTTATGTAGAGCTTATACTTAGGTAGCTGAGCATAGTCTGATACAATGAATACTCCAATTAGGCTAGTCTATAACAAGTCCCAAATGGAATTTTTAGGAGAGATTTCAAATAGGCACCTCAAGCGTATGACCAAAAATAAGCATTCTCTGGCTATTATAGCCATGAAATGGGTTTTGGGTAGAGATTGCATTGAATATGAAGACAAGTATCAGGTGAATACTAATATCTACTCCATTTCATTGCTTCCTTGCATGAAATCCAAGTTCCTAAGGCTATGATTCTGTGTCTAACACTCCAAATTTTTTTGAAGAAGTAACTTGGCGGCCTCAAAGAGGTGGTGAACCATGCAGTCTATGGCATGGGCCTTCTTGTTGTGAGTGACCTATAGAGGCACATTGAAGAAGATGCGGTGGTACCATGGGTGCCATTCCTAGGCGGGTTCCGACTTCTTTCACTAGTTGAGCATCGTGAGAGAGCTACTCATGCATGCCACTTTTTGTTGTGCTACTACAATGTGGTGTTGTTTTACGATGTGGACTGGTACACAGATTTTAGGAACCTCATGTTCCCCCCACCGCTAGTTCTTGGTGTTGACACTGCTGCTCCTAGTCTCATTGTTGTTGGTGACAACCTTCTTGCTGGCGATGATAATTCTCTCTCCACTGATCATAATGCTCCTACTCTAGATAATTAAAGTTTAAAACACTTTTTTCCCTTTTTGTGTAGATATGCTTGAAAAAGGATTTTTCATACATACATATATATATATATATATATATATATATATATATATATATATATAAGTTGCATAGTATATAGTCATACTTTCGAATGTATGGCCTCAGAGCCATTT